>CM059186.1:156128236-156259299 GCA_030323885.1 Branchipolynoe longqiensis
GTGTAGTTATTAAGCGGTTGCTGCTGCATAGAACGGAACACTACGTCAATAGAACCTGTTTCCGGTGTCATTTCGATGTGCATACCAACATTATTTTGGCATATTTTCACTTTAAATATCTCCAAAGTTAACCATTTACAATTTCGATGTGCACACCAACATTATTTTGGCACATTTTTACTTCAAATGTCTCAAAAGTTACATTTTCGATTTTTATTACAAAAACTGTCTCAAACTAAAGTACGGTAGATGATACCATACCCATCAACATAATATATAAAAAAAAATTGTCAGAAATTCAAAACCATCGGGATATACAATTTTCCTTTTTGGAATGGTGTAAACCAAGTTAGGCAAACCAGACCTAAGATTGTTGTCGTCCAAGGGTCAATACATGCTTGTTATTTGGGTCCTCAATATATGTAATACTGCCTGGGTTGTTTCATAATCATTATTTAAATATGTAGACAATTAACAAAAACAGTCAGTCAGACACAAACAGGCAGACAGACTATTTCTTACCGTTTTACTGTTCTTATTGGATTGTCTTGCACGCCATAACTAATAAATAATAGTTATTTATGTCAGAAATTTGTCCACCATTCTTGAGCCCCTGGCTTTGTTGGTGATGCCCTACTTAAAGTTGCATAATCCGATGGTTTTGAGTTTATGACATTTGTTGTTGTTTATTGGCAAAAGACGTCATGTTGATTGTTGTAATGTACCATACTTTAATTTGAAGTCACTTTATCATAAATGGCTAACTTTGAATAGTTTTGGTAAGCGTGTTGAAATTCTGACACCATGAACTTAAACAATAACAGGTTCCATAAATTTAACTTAGTATTCATTGCCTTCTATGGCGAACTAGACGGGATGGCCGAATATTAGTATTCATTGCCTTCTATGGCAAACAAACTAGACGGGATGGTTGAATGAGTTAGAGCATTTGTCTCCCGTGTTGGTAGACCATGGGATCGTGGGTACAAACCCTGGTCGAGTCAAACCAATGACTTAAAAATTGATAGTTGTTGCTTCCTAGCCAGGCGCTCGGCATTATTAGGAGAGGGCAAGGACTGGTTGGCTCAGTGTCAGGATAATGTGACTAAGTGGGATATCAGGTCATGGTGCTGACGGCCTGGTCTCCCAGTGGGGCAGCACTATAAAGTCGCCATGAGTCCACACTGTCACAAGTTGGTACCCATTCTGATATGACCTTAGATGTTGCTAGGACGTAACATGTTAGTTGGATATGTAGAATTAAATCTAGGTATGTATATATTTTTTTTAATGTGATGATTTCATCGGTCTATGCAGTCTAACACATCAGGTACACATAATTGAAAGACATACCTTACTGACTCAAAGGTCGCCGGAGGCAGTTTGACACACTCTGGCTTTGTGTATTTTAGCAATATATGTAAAGGGGCTGTCACATTATGGTTTTTTGCGGGAGCGTATGGCGGCGTAGGCGCGTTACGTCATATACGTCGGCATACGCTGTATACGCTATGCATACGCTACTCATACGCCGCCAGATGCCGGCTTATGTGAAGCGTATGAGGCATACGCCGCCATACGCTTTCATAAATCCGTCCGTCCAAATTTTTCTCGACCTATGAAGGCGTATGGCCCATACTGTCAAAAAATGTCACAGCACGCTCCCATACGCTCCTCGTAGGTTCCACATAAGCTCAAAACCACCCGAAAGGTCACCAAATGTCATCATAGGCCGGCACGCGCAGGACCTACGTAGGTTTTCAATACGCTCCCGCCATACGCCGTAATGTGACAGGGCCTTAATGTCCTTAACCTAAGTGAATATATTATTGTCCTTGGTGGCAAGCTCTGCTTCACATTTCACACATGTACTAGGCACTCTGTGTTAATCGACTGGATCATGGCCTGTCTGGGTTACTGTCGAGATAGTGTAACTAAGTACAATATTGGTTGGTTATTGGAGTTTTACGTCTGGGCAACATCTGAGATCATACCAGGACGGGTACCAACTTGTGACAGTGCACACTGATGGCAACTTTATTGTGCCTCCCCAGTGGGAGAGCAGGGCCATCAACACCATCACCTGGGCCGCGTTCAGGGTACGTCGCGGCGATGCTTTTTGCTCTATTTGCGTTCAGGGTGCGTCTCGGCGATGCCTCCCTTTTCAATCAGGAGACAAAAAGCGCCTCGAAAATGGCCGCCGTTTCCATTGGTTTCAGCCAATTACAGCGCAGCTTATCCATTGCAAATGGCCGCCGCCTATGGGGGGCGGCCATTTTTGAGACAATAAACTGCCTTTGCCGTTCAGACTAGCGTGACGTCAGGCCCGTCGCCGAGGCACCTCCGAGACGGAGCCTGAACGCGGCCCAGATATCCCACTCAGGCACATTATCCTGACACCATGCCAACCAGTCCTTGCCTTATCCTAATAATGAAGAGCACCTGGCTAGGACGCGACAAGTATCAATTTTATAGAATATTCTGTCAATAGCATATCATCCCTCTGGGGCAGCACTATAAAGCTTCTATGAGCATACACTGTCACAAGTTGGTATCTATCTGGATATGACTTTGAGTAGTTAAGATACATTTCACACGCAGTACTATTATGATTAGAATCTGTGTACTTTACATCATCGACGTGACGTTCTATTCATGGAGGGTGACATTGAAAGTGGCGAAGGAAACACCTGCCATTGTGTGTAACGCGGACATAATGGCGATGTTTAGATGTATATGGGTGCCTTCAGGCGGGGGGGGGGGGAACACTAATGTAGCATAACCAAGCCCAACAGCGCGTATACACAGACCGTCTACACAACGGATGTATATTGTCACTGAAATGACAGGAACTCCTCTCCTCTCCTCTCCTCTCCTCTCCTCTCCTCTCCTCTCCTCTCCTCTCCTCTCCTCTCCTCTCCTCTCCTCTCCTCTCCTCTCTCTCTCTCCTCTCCTCTCCTCACCTCTCCTCTCTCTCCTCTCTTCCTCTCTTCCCTCCTTCCGCTCCCTTGTCTCCTCTCTCTTTCTCCTCTCCTCTCCTCTCCTCTCCTCTCCTCTCCTCTCCTCCTCTCCTCTCCTCTCCTCTCCTCTCCTCTCCTCTCCCCTTGTCTCCTCTCCTCTTTCCTCCTTCGTCTTTCCTCTTTCCTCCTTCGTCTTTCCTCCTTCGTCTTTCCTATCTCCTCCTTCCCCTCCCATCTTCCCATATCTCCCATCCTCCCGCTCTCCCCATATCTTATCTGCTCTTCCCTCAACCATCTCCCACTTTCCTCTCCCCCCCCCCCCTCCCCTCCCCTCCCCGGATCCATTCATCAATCAAGATTGATCTACATTTCCAATGTACAAATCGACCCCCTTCACACGAAAGGAGGCGCCAGGTGTCGCCTACATTTGTGTGAGTTGGTTATTTATCAAACTTTACCCCAAACCAGCCTTCCAGTGAGTCTTAAACGTTGCATAGTCCGATGGATTTGAGATACTGTCATTTTCTGACATAAATATATTGATTGTTTTAATCAGCGTTATTTTAGTTTGAAGTAACTTTTATTTTAAATGGATAACTTGTGACGTATTTGAAGTGCATACATGTCAAATTAGTTGTGGCATGCATGCCAAACTCTGACACCATAGACTTATGCAGTAACAGGTTCTATTACATTGACCAAGAGTTCCATCTATGTTGTAACTTAATAAGTGCATCAGTTAAGTTAGATGTGTGGAATCAAATCTAGATAATTGTTTTGGTTTTGACAATTTGATGCTTCATCGGACTATGTCACTCGGGGTTGATGAGTGGTTATGGGTAAAGGTGCATAGTGGTTTTGTTCACACCCAAAGAGCACACACACTGCTATTCACTTAAAGTTGTATAGTCCGATGGTTTTGAATTTTGGTATTTTTTCTGAGATAAATATATTAGACCGATCACTATTATCTACTTTACATTAGTTCAAAGTTACTTTTATTTTAAATGGTAAACTTTTGAGATATTTTGAGTGCAAACATGGAAAATTAATTTTGGCAAGCTTGCCAAACTCTGACACCATAGACTTCTGCAGTAACAGGTTCTACTAAATTGACTCAGTATTGCCTTCTATGCAGAAACAAATGCTTAATAAGTGTATCAGTATCTAAGTTAGATATGTAAAATCAAATCTACATAATTGGTTTGGTTTTGAAAATTTGATATTTCATCGGACTATGCAGCTTTAAACCCCAGTCACACTAAGGCTTGCGACCAAAAGGCTGACTGGTCATCAAACGCCGAAAGTGGTCGGTTACAATTTTTGTCGCAAGGTTTTTGGTGCAGAACCTGCAACCCCTTTGTGACCAGAGTGGTTGTCCGGAGGTGGGCGACCGATTGCTGACCATTGTTTTTTCCCCGCCTTTTCATACTTTGGTCAGAATGAGGATGCCGGCTTTTTGCTTGCAAGGTGGTTGCAAGCCATAGTGTCAGTGAGGCCTTACTCTACAGATACATGTAGTTAAGGAGCACACACACTACTGTTTATTCTGTCATGTACATGTGGTTACAGTTGCAACTTGCATAGTCCTGTGCTTTTGAGTTTCTGTCATTACAAAGAAAATATAACTATTTCATGCTGATTATTATTATCTACATTCCTTTAATAATGAAGTAACTTTTATTTTAAATGTCTAACTTTGGAGATATTTGAAGTACAAACATGCACACTTAATTAAAACGCTAACACCATAGGCTCCAGCTGAAACATGTTTTTTTTTGGTAAACCTTTTTATTCCTCTGAATTTGTCTTCCCCCCCCCCCCCCAATTGGTTCTATTAAATAGATTTAGTGTTCCCTTCTATCTATGCAGCAACACATGCTTAATAAGTGCATCAGTAATCTAAGTTGGCTATGTTGGATCAATTCTAGATAAGTGTTTTCAGCTTCGAGAATTTGGCGCTTTCATCGAACTGTACAGCTCTATGTGGCGTTCTAATTACTGCTCAAGTTGTGTTGTGTTGTGTTGTGTTGGGTTGTGTTGTGTTGTGTTGTGTTGTGTTGTGTTGCGTTGTGTTGTTAGTGAGCGCTCACTCAGGTAGAAGTGTGACTGTTACTGTTAGAGCCGCTTCTACATGCTAAACCCATCACCAGCTCGCCACCCAATCTACTCCTTATCGCACCACTCAACGGTGTTGCAGGTAAATCTAGGGATTCCGCCAAACACACAACCCCAACCCCAGAAATAAGCGGCGGCTTGCTGCGCGGCTGGGGCGGCCGGCAATACGTCTCTATGTTGCCGGTTCAGCGGAAAACACGCCCCCGGGCTTTCATCTTATCGGAAGGCGCATGTGGGGGGGGGGGGGGGGGGGGGGGGGTCTGAGTGAGGCCTCACACCTCAGTTTCCTCTCCTCTCCTCTCCTCTCCTCTCCTCTCCTCTCCTCTCTCTCTCTCTTCTCTCTCCTCTCCCTCCTCTCCTTTCCTCCCCTCTCCTCTCGTCTCCTTTTTTCCTTCCTCTCCTCTCCTCTCTCTCCTCCCTCCCCTCCCCTCCCCTCCCCTCCCTCCCTCCCCTCCCTCCCCTCCCCTCCCCTCCCCTCCCCTCCCTCCCCTCCACTCCCCTCCCCTCCCCTCCCCGCCCCTCCCTCCCCGCCCCGCCGCCCCGCCCCGCTTTATGTAGTGTGTTTACCTGTCCTCACAATGTACATGTTTGTACAATACTGGCTTCATGACGGTGCTTAATTACTTGTTGTTTATGTCCGTAAGACCGATGTATACTGACAACTCTACATTTCTTACTCAGTTCACTGTTGGAACCCAGTATTTCTGGCTGTTTCAATTGTCAGTTCGGCAGCATCGTTATCAGTGTGTGGCGATCATTGTTCATTATGGTCTGCAGTTCATTCACCTGTTGGTCTTTGGGCATGTCGGCACTTCGGCTTAGTATCATAAACCGGACACTACTTCTCCCTCCCCCTCCATTTTTAGGACCCACTGCACAATTACATAATCGATTATATAATTGGGTCACTCTCCTGAAAACTGGTCAGCATGAGATGGGATTTTAAAACATCAATAAAAACCTTCATACTTATTTCTTTCCTTATACTTTTCATATTCATGTTCAGATTTGATGAAAGAAATAAGGGAATTAAAATAAAACTGTGTGCAACTTTGGTCTTTTTAGTTATGAACTGTTTTTGTACCAAAAAAAACCATTTTACAGTCAGCCATTTGTAACATGACATATGGGACATGGTTGAATCCTTATTAACATCTTGTATTGCATTGATATATCAACAAAACAGTTCCCATCAATGAGGACGTATTTATTAACATTGTATGCATGCTTAAATTTAAACAAATTAAAATTTAATGTCTTCAGAAATAACATTACAAATTTCCGTCACACGTGTAACCATGGTGTCTGGATGCCACACAAATATTGTACACTAATTATTCAGTGAATAAGCATGGCTGGGAATTACTTCTTTTTTTTATCAATATATTTCTGTATATTATGCCATGATTAATATGCTTCTAAGTATGATATTATTTAATTCTGATTAGATATTTATTAAGCAGACTGTGTGGTGTCCTAAACATGTGTTACACGTGTGACACACATGTTATACTGCCATAAGAGATACCTTATTCATGGACTACACCTTTATTTTTTATCTCATCAATTTATATTTTACATAGATGTAAAGGGGAGATTTCCAGCTTTCATTTGCAACCAAAAAATGTAAAAAATTAAAATATTAAATTTTAACTCTCCATGTGACACTTCTGGCCAGTTTTCAGGAGAGTGACCCAATTACACAAGAAGTCCTACAGTTCCCTATAAAGATAAAAGAATGGTGTTTGTATACCGACTCAGTCTTCGGATTAGGCACGATCTGTGCATGGATACACAATAACCACTACAGTAAGCTGCTTAGTGTATGCACACTGCATTATTATATACATAAACCTCTTACATAGCTGTTTTCTTTGTAGATTGATATGTTTAGCTATTAATGAAAACTAGTAAACCTTGGATGCAAGAATTGTAATAACCTAGCATCAACAGTAGGAGGTGCTATTATTATATTCCCTTATTGGCGTGTTCATGGTTTTACATGGCTAGCGTCTGTAGATTTATGTTGCTAGCATCCATTGTTTTACATTGCTAGCGTCTGTATTTTTACCCCGCTAGCATCTGTAGTTTTGCATTGCTAGCATCTAGCTTTCCATTGCACTATTCTAGTATTATAACTCAAAAGTTGGGAGAATCGGAGTTTCCTCATTCAAGGCCAATTCATTAAATTTAAAGAAACAAAAAGACAATTCACATTCTTCTGATTCGTGGAAAGCACATGTGTGAGAAAAGGTTATCTGTCTATACAAATGTCGTTTCAGTGCATTCCGGCCGTTCAGTCTGTTTATTTAAGTCCAGCAGTTTAAAGTGTTAGTCAGTCTTCCTTGCAGGCAATCCCCTGTGCATTCAAACCCAACAGTCCCCTGTCCCTTCAAACCTAACAGTGCCTTGTGCATTCAAACCCAACAGTCCCCTGTCCCTTCAAACCTAACAGTCCCATGTGCATTCAAACCCAACAGTCCCCTGTCCCTTCAAACCTAACAGTCCCATGTGCATTCAAACCCAACAGTCCCCTGTCCCTTCAAACCTAACAGTGCCTTGTGCATTCAAACCCAACAGTCCCCTGTGCATTCAAACCCAACAGTCCCCTATGCATTCAAACCCAACAGTCCCATGTGCATTCAAACCCAACAGTCCCCTGTGCATTCAAACCCAACAGTCCCCTGTGCATTCAAACCCAACAGTCCCCTATGCATTCAAACCCAACAGTCCCATGTGCATTCAAACCCAACAGTCCCCTGTGCATTCAAACCCAACAGTCCCCTGTGTATTCAAACCCAACAGTCCCCTGTCCCTTCAAACCTAACAGTCCGCTGTGCATTCAAACCCAACAGTCCCCTATGCATTCAAACCCAACAGTCCCATGTGCATTCAAACCCAACAGTCCCCTGTGCATTCAAACCCAACAGTCCCCTGTCCCTTCAAACCCAACAGTCCCCTGTCCCTTCAAACCTAACAGTCCCCTGTGCATTCAAACCCAACAGACCCCTGTGCATTCAAACCCAACAGTCCCCTGTGCATTCAAAGCCAACAGTCCCCTGTGCATTCAAACCCAGTCGGTCGCGAGTCACCTTTATTTCCCAGTCCACGCCACATGTGCAAACCACCACACAACTACTGTTCAAGTCGTGTATCTTCGGCTAGATCTCACCTGTAGAAGGCGCACACACAAACACGAATGTAGTTTCTACATGCATATGGAACGACACTCCACACGGTAGACTGGTTGGTTGGCCCTCGCGGGGTGGGTGGGTGTGTGTGGGAGGGGGGGGGGGGCGGAGTGGCCACGCCCTCCTGTACCCAGAGGTCACACAGGGAGTAAGCACAGTGAGACTTGCGCCGAAGTAGTGCGACGTATACTTGTTTGTTTGTTGTTTACGTCCTAGCAACATTTAAGGTCATATCAGGACGGGTCCCGACTTATGACAGTGTGCACTCATGACGACTGTATAGTGCTTCCCCAATAGGGAAACCAGGCTGCCAGGACCATGACCTGATATCCCACTCAGTCACATTATCCTGACACTGAGCCAGCCAGTCCTTGCCCTATCCTAATAATGCCGAGTGCCAGGCGAGGAAGTGACAAGTATCAATTTTGAAGTCATTGGTTTAACTCCTCGGTTCGGATCTCTGCTAGGTTTCATTTATAGGAGTTGGAGTTGTTTGTGGTGACAGGTGACAGTTGTTGTTGTTGGTTTTTGTTTTACATCCTAGCAACGTCTAAGGTCAGATCAGGACGGGTACCGACTTGTGGCAGTGAACACTCATGACGACTTAATAGTTCTCTACCTATTGGTGCACACCGACCATTATTTAGTAGTATTGACATGTGTCATGTATGTAGTTCTTTCAGGTGTAGCTTATCTAAATTGCAGATTGCATTCATACACTATCAAATCAGTACTATCAATGATGAGCGATTTGAGCTTATTTCCTCATTCTGTTCACGACCTCCCGGCATTCCTGAGCACCCACTTTGACCTGGGTTGGTTACGTGGAGAGCGTCCCTTAATACTCACATCCGGTTTGCCGTTATCTTCCCCGGGGCAAGATCCTGATCACACTACCACCAATTGATACTTGTCGATGCCTATCCTGGCGCTCTGCACTAATATGATAGGGCATGGACTGGTTAGCACAGTATCAGGATAATATGAGTGTGGGATATCAGGTCATGGTGCTGGTGGCCTGGTCTCTTAGTGGAGAAGCACTATAAAGTCACCATGAGTGTGCACTGTCACAAGTCGGTACCCATTCTGATATGACCTTAGCTGTTGCTAGGATGTAAAACAACAACAAAAACCGTAGGCCCTTGCACATGTTCACTAGGCTGATTACTAAATGATACGACGACAACCACCACATCACAATTTTACGACGTAGCTCTCAGATGACCTAGACTAAGGTCTCACAAGGCCCATGTGTTCGGTTTCCGCTGACAATTTTCACGCTTTATCACCGGATGAGATCCAACTAGTCTCATTGCGATTGTATCATGAAGAAGTGACACACCCCCCTGGGTCGGCGATCCTGACATATTGGGCAACATGTGTGGCCAGGACGCAGTAAGCTATTATGTTGTCTTCTATACACGGTAGTCGCTGTGAATATAGCCTTTCTTGGCGACATGGCGTAAAATTACCATCATCCATTCACTGGCGGTGTCGGGTAGGGGTGTTGGGGGGTAGTAGTTTAGGGGTATTGGGGGGGGGGGTAGTAGTGTAGGAGGTGTTGGGGATCCCACTGCCATTATAATATGTGTAATTGGTTGTCTCTCTATACACCGTCACATCTGGTGGTAATATGCGTGAGGGTAATAATATGTGCGATTTGGTTATCTGTCTATACAGCGTCACATCTGGGGTGATAATATTATGTGTGATTGGTTATCTGTCTATACAGTGTCATATCTGGGGGGTAATAATATGTGTGGTGGGTTATCTGTTTATACAGCGTCACATGTGATGGTAATACGTGTGAGGGTAATAATATGTGTGGTGGGTTATCTGTTTATACAGCGTCACATGTGATGGTAATACGTGTGAGGGTAATAATATGTGTGGTGGGTTATCTGTTTATACAGCGTCACATGTGATGGTAATACGTGTGAGGGTAATAATATGTGTGGTGGGTTATCTGTTTATACAGCGTCACATGTGATGGTAATACGTGTGAGGGTAATAATATGTGTGGTGGGTTATCTGTTTATACAGCGTCACATGTGATGGTAATACGTGTGAGGGTAATAATATGTGTGATTGGTTATCTCTCTATACAGCATCACATAGGGGGGCAGGGAGGGGCGTGGGGCAATAAGCTGTTTGTATCACATCACCAGGGTCTTAGTCATACCAGTCACTGAGGGCTATTAAATAACTGGGCTACCTGTCCTGGTGCAGATGGACCCACCTTAGTCATAACAGCCAATTATGGGATGCCCCCATCCCCAATACACCTTGGTTGAAAGGTGATATAATATCGTTTCGGTAATCGCGCAGGTGTGAGGCATTCCTTAATACCGTAGTGAGCCCATCACCCCCCCCCCCCCCACACACATATATCCCTATTACACTTTGTTGTGGTATGTGACAAATACATGAATCAAATTTGATTATGAAACTGTCCAAATTACTGCTTAGGACTTGACAACTGGGTTAATAAATAGCACCCGTGTTCCTGTAGTGCTCGTGTAATAAGTCACTTTCCCAGTTGAATCGTCGGTATTGACGTCAACTGCCGAACTCCCACCACCTGCCCCCCCCCCCCCCCCACCCCCGACACCGTGCGCATTCGGTCTCAAAGCAGCCGTGATGGCGGGACAGTTGCCATGGATACCAGGGACCAATGCATATACACAGAGGAGAGTGGGATGTACAAAAACAAAAACAAAAAACGACACATTTATTTTGATTGACTCATAGCATCATATCTGTATGCATGCCATGTATTTTTCTAAGTGCGATTTATCTTTATTTGTTATGCTTGAATTATTTTAAACACATCTAGAAGTTGCATCGAAAAGCCTTAGATACTTAATCCATGGTTACTTTGTATAGATTAATTTGGGTGTACATGCAGCAAGAGCAACGCGTTGGGTGGAGGGGGGGGGGTGGGGTGCCGATCAAATCCACCCTGTCATGTTTAATGGTAAAATAAAAAGTTCAGTTCAGTGGTTTCCAATATTGCATCGTATGTCTGGGTGGTGTGTGTGTGTGTATATGTATGTATGTATGTATGTATGTATGTATGTATGTATGTATGTATGTATGTTGTATGTATGTAGTGTATGTATGTATGTACGTACGTACGTATGTACTACGTACGTACGTACGTACGTACGTACGTACGTACGTACGTACGTACGTACGCATGCATGCATGCATGCATGCATGCATGCATTTGGTGGGGGGGGGGGGCCTGCCCCCAGTCATAGAAACAGGTTTTATGGCGTATTTTTCAAGTATCCGACTGGAGCGTGATATTATATTATATTATATTATATTATATTATATTATATTATATTATATTATATTATATTATATTATATTATATTAAAGCCCACATCCAGCACATAGAGGTGTGGCGCCTGTGACCGGGTGGCGGCCCTTCGCGGGGTCAGCTGGTGTGCGGCGTGACGGCGCGCCGGTTTGTTCGGCTGCGCGCTGGTCCCTCGTGACACCGGGTCACGTGCGCCCATTGCCAGCAGTTACGTCACGCGCAGAACGCGGGCGGAAAGCAGACGACGGAGACAACGCTCCAGACGAGTGGCAAAGCGGATTCCTGTTAACGGAATGGACAGTTGACAGCAGGGAGAGCTGACAGTGCGGCTTTGGCCTCTCTCCTCCTTTGGAGCAGGATTCACTGTTTGTTCACGTTTGCCAACAGCGAACATATGGTCCCAGAGAGCGAGTGCGAGAGAGAGAGTGAGAGAGCGCAAGAGAGTGAGAGAGCTCTTTCCGGTTTGACCATTCTGTCAATTACAAAATAAAATAGGTATAGATGTATATATTATTTTATTTCCAGACAAGTAGTGTGGTTATTTAAAGCTGCATAGTCCGACGAAAGCATCGACTATCCAAACTAAAAACAGTTAGCTAGATGTGATCGTATATAACTGTGTTATGGTGCAATCATTAAGTATTTACTGCTGCATAGAAGAAATATTAAGTCAATTTAATAGAACCTGTCATTGTTGAAGCCTATTTCAAGGTGTGTCCAAATTAATTTGGCATGTTTTCAATTTGAATATATCCTAGTTAACCATTTAAAACCAGGTACTTCAAACTAGTGTGAAGTTTGATTGATTGATTGGTGGTTGCTTTGCGCCGTGTCGGCAGCATAGGCCATATTCACGTAGAGCTCGTGTGAAGTACAGAATAAGGATCATCCTAATATATTTATCTGAAAATATATAACAGAAACTCAAAAGTAATCGGAACTGCAACTTGCGATGTTAAAATGGGGGCACTGTATGGGTGGAAGGGAAGGGGGAAAACACCCCAAAAGAATCCATGC
Organism: Branchipolynoe longqiensis; assembly: GCA_030323885.1. Taxonomy (NCBI): domain Eukaryota; kingdom Metazoa; phylum Annelida; class Polychaeta; order Phyllodocida; family Polynoidae; genus Branchipolynoe; species Branchipolynoe longqiensis. The sequence goes on from CM059186.1 coordinate 156,140,851, forward strand.
TGAGCGGTTGCTAGCATAGAACGACATATGGTCGTCCACAGCCGTTAGTCAATGAGCATCAGTGGTTGCGCCGGCCGAGGGAGAAGGGAAGCCGTTGTGGGAAACTCATCTTGTTTACTTTGTTTCCTTTTTGGGGGGGGGGGTGTAGGTTTTTTACCTGGCCACATCTAAGGTCATATCAGGACGGGTACCGACTTGTGACAGTGCGCACTCATGGCAACTTTATAGTGCTGCCTCACTGGGAGACCAGGCTGTTGGCACCATACCCTCATATCCCACTCACTCCCATTATCCTGACACTGAGCTAACCAGTACATGCCCTATCCTAATAATGCCGATGGCCAGGCTAGGTAGCAACAAGTATCAATTTTTATATTGTCATTGATTTGACTTGGCCGGGAATCAAACTCCTGACCTTCCGCACAGGAAGCCTGCGCTCTCCCGATTCGGCCACTGCGTCCGGCTCTTGTTCACTTGACCACTCCTAAACTAAATATGAATGACATGCTGGTTCGTGGTTTCTTCGAAGCAGACCGCCATGCCTTTGGGAGAGTTGGGCGCAGACCTCTGAGGGGACTTTCTTTTGAAACGCGCTGAAAGCGTCTTGACGGCTTCTGTGATTGGGACGCGGGGAGCGTGACGTATTAGCGTTGCTGACGGACGCCCGTCCGACTGCTGCGTTTGGATCGAGATTAATGACCGCTTTCTGACGCTGACATTAAACGATGGCGTCCTCGTCACGCTCTGATTGCCACAGGCACACAGCCGGAGTGCTCTCGTATTTACATGGTATGGGGGTGGGGGGTGTAGTACTGGTACTGTCTCGGTATGTGTGTGTGTACACATGAATATTATGTATACATATGTACGTATAAATACATAAATTATGTGTATATAATACATGTGTATATAATAAATATATATATGTGTGCGGCGAGTGTTCGCACCACGGGTGTTAGTTTGGCCCGGTGGTGGAGCCACCAGTTCTAAGGGGTGGGATCACCCCTAGAGTAGTACACAACAGAGCAGTGGTTACTAATAATATGAACATCCCTTATGCGCCACCCTAGTCGCCGCCACACCCCCTCCAGCCACCCCTTCCCATCATGCTTTATACTCGCATAATTCTTATACATCACATAACTCTTATACATCACCGGGGGGTACAAGTACATAGAAAAATACTGACTATAACCTCTCACCTAAGGCCCATTACATTCAGCCCTCAGCATTTCAAACATGCTTTCAACATCTGCTTTCAACTTTCCCCCCCTACATCTGTATGAAGTATCATGACTAGATGGCCATGTATTAGATTAGAATGGATCGCTATAGATGAGTGTTACATTGTGTAACTTATTTGATCAATATTACTATTAGTTTTTGGGAGTATAATACGAGGTATCCCAAGTGCCTTGCCAATCCACCAATAATCTGTGTGTGGAGCCTTAAATTTGATATTTTCAATCTGTTGGTGTGTTCTAAGTTGTTCACTAATTGAAATCAAATTTAAACCGCAATAAAGCTTTATATTTCTTCTTTCTAATAGTACCATCCACATTAGGATATGACTTTGCTCAGCTAAAGAAAACCAATGCTTTGTCAAGTCCATTTATGTAGAAAATCACCTTTTGTTTCAACTAACTTATGCATGAAATTTTACACTGCTACTTCAAACCTCAGGCGCCCATTCACCAGAGCTAGCATCATCATGCATATGGTATCATTTTTATTGCCAATACTACTGGCTATAGATTCATGTTTTGTTCTTGAATAAATTCTTTGTCTATCTATTTTAAATTTTAATTTAAAATGTTCAATTAACCACCATTTCTGAACCGAATAATGGATAACTTAGGTTTTTACATGAAAATAACGATTTTCTTTCTTTAAAATTAAAAAAAAAAAGGTTTGTCATGACTCTTAGCAATGCACGGTGTGAAGGCACCAATGTGAGACAAAATAAATGTTGGCTTTACTTAATAATTGAATGCTAAAGTTGTTATGCAATGTGCCAGTGTTGTCTGGTTTTAATTAGTGTAAGGCTGGCTGCTCCATAAACATACCGCCCACACACATCCACACACAGGGTGTGAAAACACTTTAAAAAAAAAACATTCACATCTATCAAATTGTATTGTTTATAATGTAAACAGAAAGAGCATATTGATTTGTTTGTTTGTTTGTTGTTTTACATCCTAGCAACATCTAAGGTCATATCAGGATGGGTACCGACTTGTGACAGTGCGCACTCATGGCGACTTTATAGTGCTGTCCCACTGGGAAACCAGGCCGCCGGCACCATGACCTGATATCCCACTCAGTCACATTATCCTGACACTGAGCACACCAGTCCTTACCCTATCCTAATAATGCCGAGCGCCTGGCTAGGAAGCGACAAGTATCAATTTTAAAGTCATTGGTTTGACTCGACCGGGAATCGAACCCACGATCTACCAGCACGGGAGACGGACGCTCCAACCCACTCGGCCACCCCGTCTGGTTAAGAGCATATTGAAGATAGTACAGCTTGAAAATTTCATGCAATTATCTTGTATGTGTGCTTTTCTGTACCATTTTAAGCCTGCTCAAAGTTGGGCTTTTCCTTTTACAAGATTTGATCACTTGTCAAATTGAGCTCTGGACCATTTTAAACCTATTATTTTAAAGCTTTTCCCAAGCATATGTGATCCTGAAAAAAAAATAGCAGTGACAAGACTCATAAATAGGTTAGGGATAAATCAGAATAATTTAATAGGGGTGACAATTTTTTCCACAAGCAAGCCTCCAAAAGTGGTCCACAGCGAAATTTGGAAATTGGTGAAATTAAGGAAATTGTTATTTTGTGCATCTTTGAAGATGTATATCTTGAAATGTAACCACATCATACCCCTGGGTCTTTTTATTCTCATTGTATAGGCCATGGATTTCAAGGAAAAAACACAGGAAGTCTGATAGGGTGGTTACTTTTAATTTATGGGGCCATCAAAAATGCAATTTTTTTAGTTTTGGGTGGGACCAATTAAGTAACAACCTAAACAAGTCCATATCTTCTTTAATATTAGAGCGATTTTCACAAATGAAGTGCTATTTTATTTCAAATTCAATATACTAACAGGTGAAATCCATTAAATCAAGCTCAAAACTATTTCTGAAAATCACTTGGGATACCTAATAATACAGTCTGACCCCGTTATAAGCCAGTTGTTCAGGTCCAAGCGAATATCGTGTCTGGTTGTATATATATGTTATCTGTGAGGTTGATTTGCTACCATGACGAGTAGGTATATGGTACAGAATAGGTGATCCAGGAAGTTGTATATTATTATTAAGAATACTTTGCTCTAAATAGATACCGAAGAAGATAATGTCTGGCAGGTTTACTGTGCGTGGGCGGAGGGAATATGTGAATCTGTTTGCTTGTTGGTACAACCAGACATGATGGCAGATTCGACTGGCTCCCCGCGCGAGATGTATATATGAACCAGTCTCAAAAGGTGCTAGCTCTTCGTTTTTTTGTCCATAGTAACGATTGACACAAAACAGCACAGAAACGGTTACACTGAAAACACAAGGACATTTGCTTCAAATCAATATGTATTCTATTGGGACATGCGGTATGCGAATGGGAGGATTCCTTCTACGCGGTATGCGGCATGCATCTGCCCACCACCACCACTACCATATGTTTCCCCTCCGCACCCCTGTGTGTGACCATTCCGTAATGATCAGTCGCCTCTCCTCGTCTAAAACTAATGGACACATCCGACTGAGCTTTCTATTCGCATACTGCATGCCGCACCGATCGCTATAGGGACCGATCGAGTTGCCGCATTCGCATACCGCGTGTAAAGGGCGCATTCCATATACGCGTAATGCGTTATGCGTTACGCGTTATGCGTTATGCGAATGCCAGCATTCCATATACGCGTAATGCGTTTTGCGTTATGCGTTATGCAGTGAAGTATATAAAAAGTATATAAAAGTGTGTGTGACTCTGTGTCTCTGTGTGTGTCTCTATGTGTGTGTCTGTGTCTCCGTGTCTCTGTGTGTGTCTCTGTCTGTGTCTGTGTGTGTGTGTCTGTGTCTCTGTGTCTCTGACAAAGAGACACACACAGACACATATACACACACAGACACACACAGAGACACACACACAGACACACACAGACACAGATACACAACACATAGACACACACAGAGACACACACACAGACAGACACACACAGAGACACACACAGCACAGAGACACAACACAGAGACACACCCACACAGACACACACACAGACACAGACACCCACACAGAGACACAGATACACACACAGAGACACACACAGAGACACAGAGACACAACCCAGAGACACACCCACACAGACACCCATACTACACCCACACATACACCCACACATACACCCACACATACACCCACACAGAGACACAGATACACACACAGAGACACACACAGAGACACAGAGACACAACACAGAGACATACACACAGAGACACACACAGACACACACAGAGACAACACAGAAAAACACACACAGACACAGAGACACACACACACAGACACACACACATAAACACAGAGACACACATAGAGACACAGAGATACACACACAGACACACACATATCAACAGAGACACAAAGACACAGAGACACAGACACACACAGAGACACACACAGACACAGATACACAAACATATACACACACAGACACAGAGACACAACACAGAGACACACACAGAGACACACACACACACAGACACACACACAGACACACACACAGACACAGACACACAGACACAGAGACACACACACACAGACACAGATACCCACACAGAGACACACACACACAGAATGGGACGGTCCAAACATGGCTCAGTTTAGCTTGCTTAGAGGGATGTTAGGACCGTCCCAAATATGAAGACTGCTTCCTAACAGGTCCGCCGCATACACCTACATGTTTGCACAGGCTGTCCGTAATTATCAGTCGCCTCCTCCAGCCTTATATCAATGGACAAATGCGACTGATGCTTTTCTGTTCGCAGACACAGAGACACAACACAGAGACACACACAGAGACACACACATACACAGATACACACACCAACACAGATACACACACATATACACACACATACACATAGACACAACACAGAGACACACACAGAGACAGACACACACAGAGACACACACACAGACACAGAGACACACACACACAGACACAGATACCCACACACAGACACACACACTCAGAATGGGACGGTCCAAACATGGCTCAGTTTATCTTGCTTAGAGGGATGTTAGGACCGTCCCAAATATGAAGACTGCTTCCTAACAGGTCCGCCGCATACACCTACATGTTTGCACCGGCTGTCTGTAATTATCAGTCGCCTCCTCCAGCCTTATATCAATGGACAAATGCGACTGATGATTTTCTATTCGCACCGCCTTTACGCATTACGCATTACGCATTACACACCGATCGCTACATGGAGCGATCGGGATAATGGATTTCTGACGCATTCGCATTCGCATTACGCATTGCGCGTGTATGGAATGTAGATCATAGGTTTCAAGGCGTTTTGATTTTTTGTCGCATTCGCATTACGCATTACGCGTATATGGAATGCGCCCTTTAGGGGTGTAGCCCATTGACTTCAAGGCGTTTCGATTTTTTGCCGCATTCGCACGCCGCATGCCGCGTGTAAGGAATCTTAGCTTTAGATAAGACGAACAAGAGAACATGGGAAATTGTGAAGCGAATTAGACAAAGCGATTCATATGAAGCGAAGTAGCGGCGCGTTTACACGAAGCGAGTTTGAAAGTGTTTTGGCGCCGGCAACAAGCAGCCTTAGGCCTGTAGCCGGCGAGCACTGCTATTTGTTTACTTTACACTCGGCGATTCGACGCCTATGCAGCTGCTACGTTAATATCGCTTTTAATTTAGGGTTAATTTAATTAAATTTCATTATTTGAGTATGTAATTCTGTTAAATATGATCACATTCAATAGATTTCGGCCTAATCGGGCCCTAACACTGCCAGGTACCAGCGATTAGTTACTGCTCCCCCTGTTTCCGGCACGCACTACTATTTTATAGTACCGCCGCCCGGGAACCAGCTGAAATCGCTTCATATAAACCACCTAGCAAAGTGGATTACAAAAAGTGAATCATATGAAGCGAATCAGCCCTAATCCGCCTCAGAGTCGCGTTTACACGGCGAATGTGAGGCGAACTAGGCAAGGCGATTTATATGAAGCGAATTAACTTCCCCGTGTAAACACGGCTTTAGTCACCCTGGTTTAATTACCACATTGTGTAGCGCTGTGACAGGGCGCCCTTATCTGCAGCCTCACTGAGAGCGCGAATACAACACAAGTTAAACACTTCTCGTCGTAAATATGGTTAAAAGAACCACAAGTCTTCACCCTGTCCTATTAAATCCTAGCACCTTGCCAGGTGGTGAGAAGTATCATTTTGTTAGAAGTCATTGGTTTGACTCTGAATGGGAAACCGCCCAACGTCTTACCGATTCGGTCATCCCATCTAGTCAAAGAAAGATGATGTAGACAGACATTGTATAAACTGTATACCCTTCCTCTCTCGGCACTCTGGGATTTGATTTAGTCAATTTAGGATTACATGGGAGTTTAACCTGACACGGTGGGCATATCAGTAGAGTGCAGAAGGTCGCGAGTTCGAATCCCAGCCGGGTCAAGCCAATGACTTACAAATATTTATTCTTGTCGCTACCTAGCCTAGCACTCGGCATTGATAGGATGGGACTGGTTAGTTACCGTCAGTTATCACAGGATCGGGATGATGTGACTGTGTGGGATATCAGGTCATGGTGCCGTGGCCTGGTCTCCCAGTGGGGCAGCACTGAAAAATCACCGTGAGTGTGCATTGTCACAAGTCAGTACCCATCCTGATATGACCTTAGATGTTGCTAGGATGTAAAACAAACAAACAAAACATGCTTTTTAAAATATATATATATTCCATATAACATGGGATACATTGTTTTGCTCTCGGAAAATCGGGGTGACAATAAATTCGACTAATTTTGCACCGTGACCGTTGACATAAAAATCATAATCAAGCCATCAATCAATCAATCAGCCCACCAACCTTACTTCTCATATCAGCCTGCTTTTAACACACGTTCCACTCTCTTGGTGTGTCATACGTCGGGTGGTTTATTTAGGTGGTTTTTTTAAAGAAGTTACAAACAAATAGTTTTCTTTTCTTTTTTAAGTCAGAAGTTTCCCTGCACAGATGGCCAATGATTTGTTTTTGCAAGTGGCGTTATCAATCTTACTGTCGGAATAGAATTCATGACACGAGGATTTAAGGCCTACAGCGAAACGGAAAATCTTGGGCACTGCAATGATTCAGAGATCTCGTGTCACCAAGGACCGCAGTAAACGCCCTCAGAATAAGTAAATATTTCTTTATGCACAGTACCGCCAATATTTATTTGTGTGCACATTACTGAAAATATCTCTTGTGTGTACAATATTTCTTGGGATGCTCGGTACTGCAAATATTTCTTTGGGTGCACAGTAGGTCCTACTGAAAATATGTACTTGGATGTACAATATAGCCAATGTTTCTTTGGGTGTACAATACAGTCAATATTTCTTTGGGCGCACAGTACCACCAATATTTCGTTGGGCGCACAGTATCACCAATATTTCTTTGGGTGCTCGGTACTGCAAATATTTCTTTGTGTTCACAATACTGGAAATATTTCTTTGGTGCACAGTGCCACCAATATATCTTTGTTTCATACTAGCTCAATTACTTATTTGTTGCACAATATCTCCTAGATTTATATGGTGCAAAGTACCGCCAGAAAATACCACATTCTGAATTAATATAGCTCATTAGACAGCTAATGCACTATGCTTTTAAATCTCTCGACAAGTTGGGAAGCAGTCTGTTGAAGAAATTACGTTCCATTAATGGATTGGTTGATTGGCTTATGGTGGTTTTTGAAAGTTTTTTTTTTTTTAAAGTAAATAAAATTAAATGTACAAAAGTCTTGATTAATAGAAAAATAATACCTGAAAATAATATGTGTCGGATACAGGAGATGGTGGTGACTGTAAATCTGATAAGTTGTCATATCTGCACTATCTGGGCTTGAACTCTTTGTCTTATGTTAGACAGGCATCGTTTGTCAGGTTGATAATAAAATAAAGGATTGGCCTCGGTTTGATTGTGAACATAAGGTTGTAAGTCCGAGTCAAACGTGGCCCGTGAAGACGATCGGAATGCGGTGTGTAGGACACATCACATGAACTCAGTTACGCAGCCTGAAAGTCTTGAAATTCATTTGCCCCATTTCAAGGCCTTGAAAAGCCTTGAATTTTAGCATTTTGGGTTGTTAGTCTTGAAAAGTCTTGAAAATCATTGAATTCCATTAAGCTGTCCCCACTGACCTAAATTAGTCCGAAATCACCATTTACGATTGAGCTTTTTTCTTCTGAAATCCAAATGAAAATAATCTTGAATTCCTATCAAAAACAGCCTTGAAAAGCCTTGAATTCCATATCTTCACATGTGCACGGACCCTGGTTACAGCTGTATGGTCCTGGAGGGATCAATGGCAACAGTGGTGGCGTCTTTATGGTGCTGCTCCACTGGAATACTGTCCCACTGGTATACCGTCCTTGTGTTTGCTGTGTGGAGCCGTGCCTAGTTTGTCACACTGCAGCTTACAACCTGTTGGGATATGGTTGGTTGGGGTTTGCGGCTCTAGAATCATCTGAGGTCATGTGGTGTCTTTATAGTGCTGCCTCATGACACTGGCACCATGAGCAATATTTCCCAGACACTAAGGCAACTGGTCATTGCCCTATCCTAACAATACTAAGCTTCAAGCAAATTAGGAGCACCACATAACAGTTTCAGTAAACCTTTGATTTGATTCAGTCGCGAATCGATCCCCACGCGAGAAACACTCGTTGTAACCACTAAGCGATTCCGTCCGGTGTGTAAAGCTAGTGAGTATTATCAAGGACCCTAAAACACTGTTATATGGTCTTTGGTATTATTAAAGCTGCATAGTTCGATGAAGCTTCAACACTAAAACAATTATTCAGATTTGATTATACATATATCTAACTTAGACACTGGTGCACTTATTAAGTATTTGTTGCCACATAGAAGGGCATACTGAGGCACACCACATCCCTAAACCATCATCGGACTATGCAACTCAGGGAAGAAATGACTGTCTGGATGTGTTTGTCCCACGCCATATCATGATAGCTGCTATCACATGGTGATAATGCACGTAGTCGGTATTAGAATATTTATTACATTTTTTTAATAAAAAAGTGAAAAGTGGTGGGAGTGGCTTTTGTTCCGATGATTCATACGCCGTGTTATGATACGTGTATGGATGTATAGTGTTCTTTTTTCATCGTTAACATTTTGTTATCATTTTAGGTACACGTCGGCCGCACCGTTCTATAGACTAAAGTAACTCTTTTGTGGCGCCCTCTCTCGGCCTATTTATAGCAGTCGTCTGCCTTAGCTTTTCACCTCACAATAAGCAGATCTGTTATGTCCGATTCGGTAGAGTGCAGGCTTCCCGTGCAGAAGATCGGGAGTTCAATTCCCGGTCGTTTCTTTTGTGGCGCCCTCTCTCGACCTATTTATAGCACTCGTCTGCCTTAGCTTTTCACTTCACAATATGCAGATCCATAATATCCGATTCGATATAGCGCAGGCTTCCCGTGCGGAAGATCGGGAGTTCAATTCCCGGTCGTTTCAAACGAATGAATTACAAAATGTATACTTGTTGCTACCTAGTGTGGTGCTCGGCATTACTAGGATAGGGCAAGGAATGGCTAGCTCAGCATCAGGATAATGTGACTGAGTGGGAAATCGGGTTATGGTGCCGGTGACCTGGCTTCCCTGTGGGGCAGCACTATAAAGTCACCATGAATCGGCATTGTCACAAGTCGGTACCTTATATTTGTCCTTCCTGATGTGATCATTGTTATTGCTAGGACGTAAAATCCCAACAGGCAATTATTATGTTCGAAAAGTGAAATACTGATGCGACTATGTTTGTAACAGACACTGATGACATGGGAGACAGACATTTCGGGAACAGGTCATGATGGTTTGACATAAGCACTTTATCTGACCAATGGTTGGCTCGTTGTCATGATAATGTGACTGAGTGGGATATCATGTCATGGTACTGACAGCCTGGTCTCCCAGTAGGGCATGAGTGCACACTGTCAACGGTTGGTATCCGTCCTGAAATTACCTTAGATGTTGCCAGGATGTAAAACTCCAACAACCAACTCTAACTCTGACTCTAGAAAAATAGGCTTTGTCGCGATGTGTCGCAATAGCGACCACGAAATCCTACTCTGAAGATTGGTAGCACTCAGCAGGATCAATGGAACATGGCAATTGTATACTGCATGTAGTTATTGTTGTGTGTCCTGGGCGCTGTCTTTGTCAGGTTCGGTCGCGCTGGAGTGAGGACCTTTTACAAGGCAGTAAATTTGGCTAAAGTTGCACTCAAAACGATGGTTTTGAGCTTCTGGCATATTTAAAAAGTAATATATTGGACTGGTCGTTATTAACTAGTCTTCTTTAATTTGAAGTAGCTTTTATTTTTAAATGCTTAACTTTGGAGATATTTGAAGTAGAAACATGCCAATTAATTTTCGCGTGCACACAGAAATGACCGATGTAGGCCTTGTTTAATTTTAATATAGCAGAAGAGGAGTAGCTAACTAATATTATAATAAATGTGTAGTGAGTATGTCAGGATCTAAGTTGGATATTGTTGGATCAAAGTATTTTATTTTATTTTAATATTTTAGTGCTTTCATCGGCTGGGGCAGTTTTAATATAATTAATAGATTCGCACGCAACAGCAATGCTGACAGATAGTGATTTTTTTTTTTAATCATTCATTCATCCATTCATTCATTCATTCATATACATATTTATTTATATATTTATTTATTTTATAAACAATATCAACTTGACTGGTGACCCTGAATCTCACCGTCTTGGCTTGTTAGTTTTTATTGCTGACATTGCAACCCTAGCTTGGCCTATGTATGCCGGAGCCTATCACTATCAGTAAGTAGGCATACATAATGCAGGTGTGAGTTATTGACCAGGCCGGAGGGGGCTTGGTCCCGGTGTGTCTCCCCCCCCCCCCCACACACACCCCTCACTCCAGGCACGCGCCCAGGGCGTGGCCCCCTCCTGCCTCTGTAGCTGTATGTATCCTGTATGTATCCCGTGATGCCTCACTCATTCTAATCTATGGCGGACAGGAGGGGCGCAGTACTGTGTAGGCAGGGTAGAGGGCTGGTAGTAAGCTAGATAAAGGATTCACCCGGTACTCGCAGTCGAAGTACATGGGTGAATTAAAAACGGTCGAAAAAGCGGGTTAATGAATTGAGAGCCTAATTTCACAATCTAAGAAGCAACAATTATTCTTTACATATGTCTTATTGATAGCCCGCTACCTTTGAGTTGAAAAATATAATATAATATCTAGTTTAATAAGATTTAAAAGTGAAATCGACGGCGTTCTGTGGCCGCCATCTTGTCTTTTTGCATTCTCTCCCATTTCACCAACTCTGTGCCTATATGGGTAGACATTTGATACTGGAGTCACAGTTTCTACTTCATGTTCCATACTAAAGCTATTTTCGCCTGTATTTACACTACGTTGTCGTTCACCCGTGTACTACAAGTACCGGGTGAATCTTTTATCTCGTGGTAAGCCTGCTCTTAGCACAATACTGTCATGTCTCTGAGGAAATATCATCTGTTGAGACTATTGCGCACATTGTACATAGCCTGTCCTGGGAGGATTTAGCAGGATGTTGTTATGATATATACGTCGGGCATATCTGAAAAGAGGCCAACATACAACATCCCCACCCCATGGACATGTATGTATGTATGGGTGCATGTATGTATGGGTGTATGTATGTATGTCTGTGTATGTATGTATGTCTGTGTATGTCTAGCTTGTGTTTAATACACAAAAACCTACTCACTAAGAGGCTCTGTCAATATTTAATGTAATAATTAAAAAAGAAATTGGATAACATGAACCCCACCCGCTGTACTGTAAATACATTAGAGATCCAATAATAACACAATCAAAATAAAAACTTGGGTAACGTTGACTGACCCTCCTCCATCCCACATAACAAAGACCCTGCTCCCGACACAGAAAAGGGAAGCACATATAATGCTTTCAGAGTGGTTTAATATTGAATGTTTGCATCGAATTTCTTCAGTTTCATTTTATAGTATAAACTAGTATCGCAAAGGAAAAGGGAAAGAAAATGTATATATACAAACTCTTGAAGCACTCGCCAACATCCAATACTTTTTGGATTATTGCATTGAAAAAAGAACGTGTATATATATATATAGAGAAGAATTCCTCCTGCGCGAGGAGGATTGGCGCGTCCGGTAGGGACGGCAAGGGTTCGGTGGTGGCGCCACCAGTCAAGTGACAGCGAAGGAGGCAGTACATAGAATAATGGATAATACAATATAACCAAGTCCCTTCCATGCCTTTATAATCGCATAGTACGTTATACATCACGTATATATACACATATACACACAGTAGTCTTGTGTGTGTATATGCATGTATATACACTTCTTTTTTATATATTATACATATGCAAAGCCTTTTGAATCAAATTATATTGATAATTTAAATCAATTTAAATTATTACATATATAATTTAACTCAAAGGGCTTTGTATACATAATATATATAATATATGTAATATATATATTTGTTTTATAATAATACCTATGTATATTATTATTATTATTGTAAAACAAATTTTAATTGTTTTTCAAAATCTCACAATCTGGCTACGTGGTGTCTGGCTATGGTGCCTACGCGCTAGACCACCTCCTGTCCCGGGGTGGGCTGAGATAGGTGATGGGGGCGGGGGGGGGGGGGGGGGCGGTTCCCACAGCCTGTGTGCGACGCGTTGTCCCGTCCCTGCTTGAAATAACATGCGCGGAAAGTAAAGTGAGACTTGCGCAGTGAGACAATTCAAACACTGCGAGCCTACTTCCGGCGCCCTTTCACCGCCCCTCCAGTACCCGCCTACACCGTGTATGGAGGTTGTGGATAACACTAACTGGAACCACTTAATTATGATGCCACCTCCGTGTGCCAAAAACAACGGCGGCTGGTTGGTTTGTTTGTTTGTTTGTTTTGTTTGTTTGTTGGGGGTCTTACGTCCAGGCAACAGCTATGGTTTTATCAGGATGGGGACCGGCTTGAGACAGTGGCACACTCTTGGCAACTTTTATAGCGCTGTGCCACTGGGGGCGTATTCGATTAATCAACTCGTGTCACCCGGGACACTTTTTGGCACATGCGCACATCATACAGACTCGGCTTGAATAAACGAGCACGCTTCTCCACGCCCGGAGTTGAAAAAATGGTGGCTTAATCCCAAACTTTTTTTTTTACTAAAAAAAACAAAAACAATATAAACTACAGTAAAATAGGATTTAAAATATTTTAAAATTTCCATAGATTAGTTATATTTCCATTTCATTAATCTGATTTGTTTTGTTTTGTTTTTAAAAAAACATTGTTTTAAACACATAGGACTTGTACTGCTACCGCCCGGGTCATGTTAATCGAATACGGCCTGGGAGACCAGGCCTCAGGCCGGCACCATGACCTGATTTCAATTCCATTCATTCGCATTTTCCTGATAACAATTCCTAACAATTCCTTGCCCTATCCTATTAATGAAGAGCGCCAGGCTAGGTAGTGCCAAGTATCAAATTTGTACGTCATGTGTTTGACTCTGCCGGGTTTCGAACTGCCAGCCTTCCGCACGGTAAGCCTGTGTTCTACTGATCATGATATTACCTTAGATGTTGCTAGGATGTACGGCAACACACATGCACATACATACATACATACATACATACATACATACATACATACATACATACATACATACATACATACATACATACATACATACATACATACATACATACATACATACATACATATGTACGTACGTACGTACATACATACGCACACACACACACACACACACACACACACACAATGTTGGCACTTTGCCACCTACTCGATTCGGGAATGCGATCATAACCACACACACACACACACACACACGCACACGCACACGCACACGCACACGCACACGCACACGATACATACACATACACATATACATATACATATATATTCTTTTTCACACCCGACAACACGAGTTGCCATGTGCTGCGTTGTGAAGCATCTCGCGGCACCTTTGCCTGTCAGGCTGGCTGTGTTAGCGTTTACTACGTGTTGACCGTCCTGTTGATTTGCCGATAGCGTGTTAGCGGGGTGTGGGGGGGGGGGGGGCTGCTGCATCCGCGACAATAAAGGAGATGAAGGATCCACCAACAAACCCCCTCAGACCGGCCTGGGGCCATGCCCTGCTACCACTAACGGGATTAACACAACACATGGCCGTACACATCGTGGAGAGTGATATTGGTGTGCCAGCATCTGTTGTTATTGTTGTTTTTTCCCTTCTTTCTTTATAAATACCTTTGCTTAGTTTTTGATGGTGGATGTGTTTGTTGGGAAATCCGATGGTTTTGAGTTTCTGCCATATTTTTTTTATAAAGATAAATATATTATGGTGATCGTTATAATCTATTTTAGTTTAGTTTGGAATAATTAATGTTGATGTGATGCCAGTTATATCTGACCGCGACCGTCTACGGGGCACTGTCACTAATACCACCACAAAGGATGCATTTACTACTCTTTCTGGGTATTTGATCATGTTATGTGCATATTACAAGCTAAGTGTTTCAGGAGTTTAATAAAGTTACATGTATATTACAAGCTAAGTGTTTAGGTAGTTGATAAAGTTACTTTATGTATTTGATAAAGTTACATGTACAGTAAGACCTCTCTAATCGACCACATCCACAGATCGACCACTCCCCTATATCGAACACTTTATTTGGATCCCAATAATACCATTGTAACCATATTCTAACTCTTAACCGACCACCTCCCTAAATGGACCACTTATATTCGGTCCCATCGTCGGTCGATTTAGATTTAGGTTTTCCTGTAGGTTACAACCTAAGTTACTTTAGGTATTTGATAAAGCCATCATGTATATTACAACCTAAGTGTTAACCCCTTATATTATATGTAACATTACAAACTCATTCCATTAAAGAAAAAGAGGATAACAGTATATATCAAATTAAATTCGAGTTGGACATTTAGTTTTTGTGTGTTTGGTCATTATCGCAGTGTCTTGTTTTTATCCCGCCCATGACAAGTCACACGGGATGTCTGACCTACATCTGTTTTGACTTAGCAGCATGGGGCGTGCTTGGGTGAAGGGAATTTGTGGTATTCATATGGGGCAGCAGTGTTAAATAAAAAGATAAAAAGCTAGGTTATATGTGTAAAATAAACACCGAGACTTCAGTACCGAAAAACAATGACTGCGGGGTGAGGGGTTGGCATGTTGGTTGGAGAGTTGACTGTCTGAAATGTTGAGCGGGCTGTCTCTGCCTCCCCCTTAAGACGATGCACAGGGATCAGAGTCCGTGGTCGGTATACTGTCTGTCACACTTATACCCCACTCACACTATGCTTGCGACCACTTGCGCGAACCTTCCCCCCCCCCCCCCCCCAAATTAAAACGACCAAAAATCCGGGTTGTCGCAAAGTGGTCCTCAGTGGTTGCTGATGACCTGGCGACCATTCAGGTTGCAAGGAGGTTGCATGTGTTGCAACAAAAACTATCTTGCGACTAAAATGGTCGCCAGGAGGTCACCAACCATTATCATAGGTTGACGATAGGGTGGTCCTCAGTGGTCTCTGACGACCTGGCGACCATTTTGGTCGCATGGGGGTTGCATGTGTTGCACCAAAAACTTCCTTCGCCAACCATCTTCAACGGTTAGCAATCGATCACTGACTGATCGATGACCTGGCATGTTGCCAACCATCGGCGATCGGTCAACGAGTGGTCGGGGACTGATGTCGTAAAGCTAAGATTCCATATACGCGGTATGCGAATGCGACAACAAATCTAAAAGCATGTAAATGAACAGTGATGCTTCCAGGTGTCCGAATCTGTATACGAATGCGAATGCGGCAAGTGAATCGCCCATGGACCAATTGGTGCGAATGCGAATGCTGCTGCGTTTGCCATAGGAAACAACAGGAACGTTGAGTTTCCTTCACAAATTTGTAGAAAAAAGAATACTGAAGATCGCATCGGTATCTATGCTGCATGCCGCATACCGCATATATGGAATCTTAGCTTTAGACCAATCGCAAAGTGGTCGCTAACCGA
Source organism: Branchipolynoe longqiensis (assembly GCA_030323885.1). Classification (NCBI taxonomy): domain Eukaryota; kingdom Metazoa; phylum Annelida; class Polychaeta; order Phyllodocida; family Polynoidae; genus Branchipolynoe; species Branchipolynoe longqiensis. Next base: position 156,157,262 of record CM059186.1, read on the forward strand.
TTTTTGTGGTTGCAAGCATAGTGTGACTGGGGCCGTACTGTCACCCCCTCCCCTATGCAAACACCATTGGCTACATAACAGGCTCATATGGCACCACTCGGACTGTTTTACTAAACAGCCATTCATACATTCATGACTATTCACCGATCCCACAATCGCGGCCATCCTGATTCTCGGAAGCGAGGGTAGTTCCACAACTTATCGTTGCAGAACCCTAAGCATACCTTGCTGTTAAGTGAGTAGTGGAAGTGTTATTCCAATTCGAATAAAGGTTCTATTTTCCGACAAGGATACAGATAATGAAAGTTTCGTCACATGAATGGCGAAAAGGAGGCATGAGTTTATGCGCCGATGGTTTAGTGGGAACTTAGACCAATCGCAGATTTCCCTGTCACTGTATGAGAAATTGTTTGTTTGTTTGGTTGTTGTTGTTTTACGTCCTAGCAACATCTAAGGTCATATCAGGACGGGCTGTATGAGAAAGGTTTGTCAGTAATTAGAGGCGTGCTGGTGAGTGCCTCTGCACATTCAGTAAATCACTAGGCATTTCCTGCAATAGCAGATCTCTCAGCGGTGTCCTTGATTGTATAAATTTGAAAGCGAGGCTGCGTGCATTCGACGAGTACACCCATGAATGATATCGAGGATTCGGCATGAATGATATCGAGGATTCGGCATGAATGATATCGAGGATTCGTCATTAAGAGCAAGCAATTGACGGGGGTGAACCTTTGCGCAGACGCGTTCAACCTCTCAGCCTCCACCCCAAGCACTCTCTGCGTGCGCTATATAACACCAGGCACTCGGTGTGGGGTGGCAGCAGCGGCAGACTAGTTGTCTGTGAACTCGCTAGGTGTCGTCCCTGTAGGTGCCGGTGACATTCGTCATGACGTTGGCACGCCACCAGATGTCACTGTCTGTTCCCCTGGCATGTCGCTGCTCAGTGTCGCCTCTTCTCCCCTCCTCAGCCCCGCCCTCCCCATCAAGTTGACATCCTCACCACTGGCGAGGCGTCATTTCCTTATACCCCAGCCACACGAGGCCTGCGTTCGCTTACAATCGATTCGCGACGTCAAAACATCCTCATTGCGCCCTCCTTACACCCTCCTTAAGTGCTGGCGCCGCGAGGACGCCAATCTCCTGGCGTCCATTTTGGAAATTTCGGATGCAAGGAGGTTGCAAGTGCTGCACTTGCGACCTGTTTGGTCGGCTCCATTAAAAAGTGATTGGCGACCTGGCAACGACAGGTCGCCGACCCCTTGATTGGCGAGTTGGTGCCTATCTGGCACCAACCTAGCGGCGCCAAAATATGCAATGGTGTGCTCAGCGCAGGTGGTCAGCACCAACGCGGCGCTGATGTGGCGACAGCCTGGCGCCAACCACGTATTTGAATCAATCTATCGAATGGGACACTGGGAGGTTGGCATCCTTTTGGGTGTAAGGAGGTTGGCGGTGAACGCTGGCTCTCGTGTGACTGGGGTATAAGAGAAATAGTTGTGAGCTTTGCTTACTAACTTAGCAAGGTTGATTTGTTTGTTGTTTTACGTCCTAGCAACATTTAGGGTTATATCAGGACGGGTATTGATGGGTCCCATTTGGAGACTAGGCTGCCGGCACCATGACCCGATATCCCACACCATCATATTATCCTGATACTGTGCTAACCAGTCTTTGCCTCTCCTATTAATGCTGAGTAGCAGGCGATGTAGTAATGAGTATCACTTGTATAAGTCATTGGTTTGACTCAGCTGGGATTCAAACTCCTGACCTTCCGCACGGGAAACTTGCGCTCTACCGATTCGGCCACCCCGTCCTGCTATTAACTTATTATTGTTTTTTGGTGGTTTTTTTTTTGTGTCTGGTTGTTTTCGTGTTCTTGTTTGCTCTTGTTTCTGGTCGGGGCACCGAACGGTTTGGGTTCGAATCCCGACCGAGTTAAACCAGTGACATACAGATTGGATACTCATGGAGTGTGTGTGTGTGTGTGTGTGTGTGTGTGTGTGTGTGTGTGTGTGTGTGTGTGTGTGTGTGTGTGTGTGTGTGTGTGTGTGTGTGTGTGGTTGTGTGTGTGTGTGTGTGTGTGTGTGTGTGTGTGGGTGTGTGTGTGTGTTGTGTGTGTGTGTGTGTATGTGTGTGTGTGTTGTGTGTGTGTGTGTGTGTGTGTGTGTGTGTGTGTGTGTGTGTGTGTGTGTGTGTGTGTGTGTGTGTGTGTGTGTGTGTGTGTGAGTGTGTGTGTGTGTGTGGTGTGTGTGTGTGGTGGTGTGTGTGGTGTGTGTGTGTGTGTGTGTGTGTGTGTGTGTGTGTGTGTGTGTGTGTGTGTGTGTGTGTGTGTGTGTGTGTGTGTGTGTGTGTGTGTGTGTGTGTGTGTGCGGTGGGGTGATGGTGTCCAGTAACACCTGTATCTTGTCACCTGTAGGTGGTGGTATTGGTTTTTGGAGTTTTACCACCTGGCAACATCTAAGGTCATATCAAGACGGGTGGTGGTGGGGGACACAGCCTTTACAGGTGGTGGTGTACAGGCGGTGTCCCAAATGTTTCGGCCCTGAACAATCTGCGTGCTCGAATACCGAGCACTGGGTGTGGGATGGCGGCAGCAGTAGGCCTGTCGCATGTGACTTCAATAAGTGTGTATGTCGCCGTCCAGTTTCAAACTAGTTATAATAATCATTTGTTGGAACCTCTCAATACCCAGTGCGTCCAATTTGTGCTCGGAATGTGTGGTGGCACATTGGATATTGTGTGTGTAGCTGCAGTTAGAGAGGCTGGTAGGTGAAGGAGACGATCTTTCCTCTGCTGACGCGTTTGTTTAGCTTGAGATATACGTTCAATTTTAAAATGTGCTGTGCCTTTGTGGATAGATGCAGGCCATGTCCTTGGCCACTGCTTGCATGTGCTAACACACACACCTATATATACATACACACACGTATATACACACACATATATATACACGCACACACTATATATATATATACGCACACACGTACACGCACACACATATACACGCGCGCGCACACACACTCACTCACACACTCACACACACTCACACACACACACTCTCACACACACACACACACACACACTCTCTCTCACATACACACACACTCACTTACTTTCCCGTCCTTTGAACTTTACTCAATTAGGTATGTCAGGTATGCCGTGACCCAATCTCGTGCACGCCTCCAGCAGGGTCTCATTCCTGCACTCTCCCGACTGGGACGTGTGTGGGGTTGGTTGGTTGGTTGGTTGGTTGGGGGGGGCGTTAGTGTTCATAAAGGTGTGTTGTGGATTGGGTGGGGGGCACTCAGTGTTCATATGGGGGGGGGGGGGGGGGAGGCAGTCGGAGTTGACAAAAATAACTCATTGAGAGGGCAGTTTCACAAACAACTTCTCATGCGTTATATTACAATATATAACATGGTTCATCTTGGATTTCTGATTCCTGGAATTTGTTTAGGTCGGTAATACTCATTATGTTTATATAATCCATATGTAGGAAACAAGACGAGCGTATGTATATGTAGCATAACATTATCACAGTGATTACATTTCCTTTATTAAATATAAAAATTGCATTCCACACGTAATTGTTGGGGTGGGGCGTGGACACACAACACAGGTTTGATATATCAGTCTCCCTGTAGGGGACCAGACGGGATGGCCGATTAAGTTAGAGCGTCCGTCTCCCGTGCTGGTAGATCGTGGGTTCGAGTCCCGGTCGAGTCAAACCAATGACTTTAAAATTGATACTTGTCGCTTCCTAGCCAGGCACTCAGCATTATTAGGATAGGGCAAGGACTGGTGTGCTCAGTGTCAGGATAATGTGACTGAGTGGGATACCAGGTCATGGTGACGGTGCCCTGGTTTCCCAGTGGGACAGCACTATAAAGTCGCCATGATTGCGCACTGTCACAAGTCGGTACCCGTCCTGATATGACCTTAGACGTTGCTAGGACGTAAAACAACAACAAACAAACAAACCCTGGAGGGAGTATTTATAGACTTGGTGGGCAGATTCTTTAAGCCCCAGTCACACTATGGTGTGTGACCACTGGCGACCACTTTGCGACTGAAAGGTTGACTCGTCGCAAGCACTGAAAGTGGTAAGCGAACATTTTGGTCGGAATGAGGTTTTTATCGCAGCACCTGCAACCTCCTTGCGACCAAAATGGTCGCCAAGCAGTCGGCGATTGATCTCCAACCGTTGTTTTTTTGCACCTTTTTGCTTTGAATGCAAGGGTGTCGCTGGCTTTTGGTCACAAAGAGGGTCACCAGTGGTCACAAGCCATGGTGTGACTGGGGCTTAACCAGTGTATATGAATTACGCCAGATGCCCAGGTGTAAAATTCTCAAAAAGCATGAGCTGGTTGAAAGGAGACCCTACAGGCAACAGGGTGTGTCAAGGTCATGACCATGCCTGGGTTAATTCTGAGTACATATAATAAACCTCTTACACCGAATACTTCACTGTGCAGCCTTCACTACCTCTCACCCGCATGCATTAATCTCAACTACTTCACCACGTCAAACCCAGACCAATGCCAACAGTGTCACCATTATGATAATGATTGATCATCGACGCAATTTGGTGGGCGATATATCAGGGTTTTTTCCTGTTTTTGTTTGTACATTAGTTGTTTAAGCAGGGGAAATTTCAGTCGCAGACGACTGGTCTTCCTCATTCCACTGCTCCTTGCCCTATCCTAATAATGCTGAGTGGCTGGCTAGGAAGCGACAAGTATCAATTTTTAAGTCATTGGTCTGACTCGACCAGGATTCGAACCCAACCTGGGACACGGACGCTCTAACTCATTTGGCCATCCCATATTGATTTAAGCAGAATTTAAATGTGTCAACCCCACCCTACAAAAACACACAAGTGCATACATACATGCACACAAACATTTTTTTTAAAAACATCATAAAACACCGTACGTATGTCGTGGGGGTGATGCAAAAACAAAAAAATACACCTAGAGTAGGATTTGAACCCACACTTCTTGCCATTCCGGGGCTAGCATGCTAACCATTACGCTATCTAGGCTCCCTGATGCAATCACCCTATCCATGTCGACCTGTCTCTAGCTCCTTGCCTGAGAGGTCAGTGCAGACTATGTATGCACACACATACACACACACTCACACACACACACATGTGGGTATGTGTGTATATGTGGCTGTATGTATGTGTGTGTGGTTGTAAATTATATAAACACTATTTAAAACCCAATATACAAGTCGTGGGTGTGGGTGTTTGTGTGCGTATATCATGTATGCGTATACCACCATCACGTGACAGTCAACATTCCTAACATGGTGTGTGTGTGTGACCTGAGGTACTGGTTATGATCGCATTCCCGAATCGAGTAGGTGGCAAAGTGCCAACATGTGTGTGTGTGGGGGGGGTGGGGGGGGGGGGGGTAGTGAACAGCAAATATGAACGCTGTGGTTACTAATTGAGTATGCACAAGTAAGCTTGTGAATCTCAGCGGCGCATGTGTATTAAAATTATTATCATTGCATTAACTCTTAACTGTTCAACCACGGGGCAGGGATCGGCGCGCCGAGTATACATACTACGGACAATCAAGTGCAACCTTTCTATTTCTGATTGTCTTTTTGTCAAGTGACCACCTTCGGGTGAGGCGCATGAAGCCATTCCAAAGGCCGTCCTGCCTGATATGAACTTAGATGTGGCCAGGACGTAAAACTCCAATAACCAACCATTTCAAAGGTTGCAATAATGGACCCACATGTATTAAGGCAGTTAGGCGCAATCGATTACCGTGGGATTTGGATTTTATGTTCTGCCCCCCCCCCCTCCCAATTTATTATTTATCTTAAGAAAGAAACCGTTGAAATGATTGATTTAAATGAATTAATATAGTTGAAATCCAACTTTGTTCGTTTAACGTTTCGTGTAACATATCCTATCTTTTGCATATAATTAAATGCGTACAATATATGGCAGCTTAATTATTATTTTGAAGCACACAAAGTAAAACATTGCAATAGATATTTAATGATGTAGCCACTACAGTGGGGTGCAGCTGTATTGTATGTGTGAGCATGGTTTTGTCGCCAATATCATGTTTTGTATCTATGTATGTATGGTTGTATGTATGCATGTCCGTATGTATTTGAGTCTCTTAAAAGGTGTAAGCAATATGGGACAAAACTTTGTCCATAGTAACAATAAACACACTATCTAGATTATGCATTTGCTCAGAATAAACTGATTTGTTTTTTACATGGTGTTTCATAATCCCAATAGAATACATATTGATTTGAAGCAAATGTCCTTGTGTTTTCAGTGTAGCCGTTTCTGTGCTGTTTTGTGTCAATTGTTACTATGGACAAAAAAAAACAGAGAGTTATCGCCTGTCACCTCTCGCCCGGCCTGGTTCGGGGTCGGACGTCTGCTGGGTTACGGTTACCAGCCCACCCAGGTCCACCTGTTTAACCCTGGGTTCAACCCTCCAGCTGACCAGCTTTGCTTGTTTTACAGCGCTTACCCCATCCACCTTTTATAGATAAGGCGCATGCGCCGTGTGGTTAAAGTTGCATAGTCCGATGGTTTTGAGTTTCTCTCATTTTCTGAGATAAACATATAATGGCTGGCGCACACCTACCGTTTGTGCGCACCCACCTACCGTTTACAATGTAAAACTGCCCGATTCGCGCATAAAACTCAGTTTTTAGTGCTAAAAGCGGACGTTTACGATTGCGATTCGCGATTCGAAAAACGAATCGGCCCGTTTTCAGTTTTAAGCGGGTCGGGTCGGGTCGCGAGTTTTAGTGCGCGAATCGTAAACGGGAGGTGTGCGCCAGCCATTAGGTTTTGAGTTTCTCTCATTTTCTGAGATAAACATATCATTATAGGCTCCCTTACTTTACTTTGAAGTAACTTCTATTTTAATTGGCTAACTTTTTTATATATTTGAAATGCAAACATCATTAATTAATTTTGACAAGCTTGCCAAAACTCTACCATCATAGGCTTCTGCACAAACATGTTCTATTAAATTGACACAGTGTTCACTTCTATCTGATGACAACTGTTTAATAACTGCACCGGTATCTAAGTTAGATAGTGAGAATCAAACCTAGATAATTGTATTGGTTTTGAAAATTTGAAGTTTCCATCGGACCATGCAGCTTTAACCCAGGGTATGTGCGGGGCCTGGAAAGTCTTGAACTTCACTTGGCCCTTTTCAAGGCCTTGAAATAGTTGAATTTAATCTATTTGGGGTAATTAGTCCTGAAAGCCTTGAATTCCATTAAACTGTCCCAACTGATCTAAATTAGTCTAAAATTGCCACCCCATTGTTTTGTTTTTCTGAAATCCAAACTAAAATAGTCTTGAATTCCTATCAAAAACGGCCTTGAAAATCCTTGAATTCCATATCTTCACATTTGTATAGACCCTGTTAACTATTTAGATATATGTATTACCCTTACCTTGCCTTCCACACCCATGGTGGTCACACATGAGGAATTGGAGCAGACATCTCATCCTCACTCAACCCATTCTTAAAATGTTTACTTCTGCCTAAAAATAAAACCTACGAATAAGGATATGATCTGGACGATCAGTGCCTAGGAGTCGACACAAATTATTCCGCTGAATAAAAGTATCAACATTTGTATATCATATAAATATTATATTTGTCTACAAACCCCAAACAACGACACAAAAGAATCCTGAAAAGAACTGGAGACCGGAAGCAATGGCTGAATCGATAAGAGCGCTGGTTTCCCTTGTGGAAGGTCAGGAGTTCGAATCCTGTCAAGTCAAACCAATTTCTTACCAAATTTATACTTGCCGCTTCCTAGCCTATCGTTTTGTAAAGACTGGTAAGCGCAGTATAAGCAGTGTTCGAAATAAGAGCTTGTCCATGACAAGGGAGGGTAGGAACGGACAAGTAGAATATGGCTTGAGGTTGTCCTTTGGTCAAGTGAACATTTTTGGCTGAAAAAAAAGTATTTCGCCATTCTGCGTTGCTTGTGCTGTGACCCCATGCTGGACAAGTGACACTTCAGACGAACAAGCGAAAATCACACCGGACTTGTCTGGTGGACAAGTGACAAATTTGGCTTATTTCTATCACTGATAAGGATAATGTGACAGTGGGATATTGGGTACTGGTGTCAGGGCCTGCTCACCATGGTTGGATGAGGGTTGTGGGAGGGCTATTAAGGAGCGAAAGAAAGCTCAACGTAAATTCCACAGGACACCGACTGCTGAAAATCCGGTGCTCTTTAAGGGCGCATTCCATATACGCGTAATGCGTTATGCATTATGCGTTATGCGAATGCCAGCATTCCATATACGCGTAATGCGTAATGCGTTATGTGGTGCACGACTGGCTATATTTAAAAAATAAAAATAAACAATTATTCTCCATACTGCTCTGTATGTGACCAAATATTGCATGTATATCTATGTAACTTTTTGTATGTCACATGGGGGTTCCTACCTTTATTATAGCCAAATTATAGATAAGTATTCATATTTCTGTGCATATTGTAGCATTTTTAGCTTTCCCCTAACCCTATGTCTCCCTGGTGCCCAGCTCACCATGTGTTTCCAATTAGCACCCCTCTGTGAGGCTGTTCCGTAATGCTCAGTCGCCTCTCCTGCTGTTAAACTAATGGAGACATCAGACTCAGGTTTCTATTCACATCCAGCTTGACGCATAACGCATTACGCACCGATCGCTACAGGGACCGATCGGGATAATGAATTTCTGACGCATTCGCATTCGCATTACGCGTGTATGGAATGTAGCTCATAGGTTTCAAGGCGTTTCGATTTTTTGTCGCATTCGCATTCGCATTACGCATTACGCGTATATGGAATGCGCCCTTTAGAATTCTGCGGGCTCGCGCTCGCAGAACGATCAAAGATTGTTTGTTTGTGTGTTTGTTGTTGTTTTACGTCCTAGCAACATCTAAAGTCATATCAGGACGGGCGATCAAAGAAGCACGGAGGCAGTGTTGGAGATAATTTGTTTCTAGCATCACCATGGGCACACCGTTGGGCAAAGTGTGGACAATGGTCAGGAGAATCAAACGAAGAGGAGGTGTAGTCCAGCACTTGAAACACAACGGCACCATTCTCACATCACAGTGGGGTAGCACTATCAAGCTGTCATATGTGTGTACACTGTTACGAGTCGGTATCTGCCTTGATGACTCTAGGTGTTTCTAGGATGTAAAACCCCAACAAAACAAAAAAAGATCTGGCGTTTTGTATCTGTTGTAAATAGGCCCATTAGAAATTAAAACATGAGTAATTTACCTCAGTATCTTTGGATATTGCTGGCTGGTGGTGGGTAATTTAGTCCCGACCTGCCGGCTGTGATTAACATCTCTCAGCACCCATGACACGTCACTGATGCTGTGTGCACACACGCAGTACAATATCAACACTAAATGGGAGGGTTTCTTATCTCAGCTATTTAGTTTAATCAGCCCTGGGGCATCAATGGGCAGGCTGACAGGTTGACTGACAGTTTGACAGGTAAACTCTCAGGCAGGTATACAAGTAGACTGACAGGTTGACAGGGAAACTGAAAGGCAGGCATACAAGTAGACTGACAAGTAGACAGGTAAACTGACAGGTTGACAAGGAAACTGAAAGGCAGGCATACAAGTAGACTGACAGGTAGACAGGTAAACTGAAAGACAGGCATACAAGTAGATATGTATACATACAGAATGGTAGACATACATGATACAATCAGGCAGGTAGATAGACAAACAAGCATGCACGCATGTAGGTAGAAATGCAGGCAAGCAGCCTACTGGCAGGAAGGTAAGCAGGCAGCTGAGTAGACTGACAGGCAAGCAGCCAGGTGGGTAGATTGACAGATAGGTAGACTGACATGTAGACTCAGAGGAAGGCACATAGACTGACAGCCTGGCTTACTGTTACATAAGCCCATGGTTTTGAGCTTCTGCAATTAAGCACACCTACACAAATATATACGTATATATAGATTGAGTTATATTTCACTTTAGTTTAAGGTAACCTTAATTTAACAGGTTGACTTTTGAGAGATTTCAAATGAAAAACATGTAAAAATGAATCTTGGTGTGCACCCCAAAATGATGGCTATAGGGTTTGTGGACATTCCTTATACGCGGCATGCGAAAGCGAATATGGTGCAATATATAGGTAACTTCCTGTTCGAAAAGCATGTAAATGAATAGTGGTGCTTCCATCCGTGCGAATGCGAATGCGGCAAATGGATCGACCCATGGACCGATCGGTGCGAATGCGAGTACTGCTGCGTTTGCCATAGAAAACAATAGTAACTTTGATCTTCCTTCACAAATTTGGAGGAAAAACCCCCAAAAATGTCATGGGTAACTTTTTTGGTGTGTTTTTTTGTTTAACCATATCCCAGTACAAAAAGTAAACATCGGCTATTGGGGGTTGGTATATATCTATTCCGCATATACCACATTTGCATGCCGCATACCGCGTATATGGGATCTTAGCTTCAGCTGCGGCTGCGTGTAATATATCAGTAACCTAATAGGTCGTTCAGCAGTGTTGCTAATAGTCTATAAGCTAATAGTCTATAACTTATAAGCTACTCTCAGCCGAAGAGAGACACTTCTGGCCCAAGCACAATATGACTTAGATGGCTGAAGGAGTTGAGCACCCGGTTTCTGTCCTGGGATTCGAACCCATGGTGTTCAAGTCCGGCCGAGTCAAACCAGTGACTTAAAAGTTCATACATGTCGTTACCTAGCCTGACACTCGGCATTCCTATTTGAAGCAGCTTAGATTTTGGTATGGTTGTCATTTGCCCTTACTTTGGGTAGGGGTGAAACTTGTATCTAGTACCACATATAGTGTTATTGTACCACCTATATTGTTACTACTCCTACAAGTATAACATACAACTCAGTATTTATCCATTATTCTACCTCGGTACTCCGCCTCTGGCTACTCGTAGTCCAGGGAGAAGGAAGCACATCCAGGTCCAGCAATTTGCATAATCTACTCAGAGGATGTTTGTCCCACTCCGCGACTATCAGTACTGCGTGTGAGCGATCCATCTTGATCTTCCGGGCCACTCTGCTGATAACGCTGAATGGTGGGAATATGTAATAATATTTATCATTATTCCAAATCAGAGAAAATGCATCGATACTTCAGTCTTCTGGTTCTGGATGCCAAGACACATATATAGGTAACTTCCTGTTATTTTGTGATGGAAACAAATCAATATCATGCTTGCCCCCTGGCTGAAAAATATTAAATCGACAATACTGGGATTTAACGACCGTTCTAGATGATCATAGAAATATCTGCTTTTTCTGTCCGCCAAAGTATTCTGACTGCCTGTTATATGCACTACTGTTAGCCATATGTCATGTTCCTGTGCCCAGTCCCAAATGAGTTTGGCTAACTGGTTACATGATTTGGAACGAGTCCCTCCCATATTGCATATGTAAGCCATAGCTGTCGTATTATCTGTTAGTACCCTTACATGATTTTTCGGGAGGTGAACTAGATTTCGTAAACCTAAGTAAATAGCTCTCAGCTCTAATACATTTATGTGGTCAGAGATTTCATTTTCCATCCACCACCCACCTGTTGCCTGTTGGTCTCTATGAGCAACCGTAATAATAATATCAGCATTATTCACACGATGGCTTGCAACCACTTTGCGACCATTTTGGACCAAAGAATGCACAGTCAATGGCGACATCTTTGTGACTAAAGCAATTGTCGCTGACATCCGAGCAACCATTTTGGTTGCAAGGATGATTTTATTGCAGTAGCTGCAACCTCCTTGAAGCCATAACCAAGAAGATCGATGACCACTTAGGACCCACTTGTGACCTCTTTGCGACCAACCCTTTTTTGTGGTCACAAGCGGTCGCAAGCAAGAGTGTGACTGGGATATAACTATATGTGGAAAACAATTGGCTATGATTGAGCGAATTGAGCAACTATTTGTAATTGAGGTTTTTCCTCGTAAGAATGAACTGCAAAACAAACCGGAATAGTGTGTATACTTGTCTAGACAAACTTCCTGTTGTGACAGTGGTGTAGCAAGTACCGATGCCTTCGGCTCTACCTGGTGGGGATGGGTAGGGCGGTAGGGGGCGTGAGGGGAGCTTGGCTCTAAGTGAAACCTTTCGTTGCCGGACTTTGGACGGTGCCCTCAAACCCCTAAGTGATTAACAGGCGCCCCGCCGTGCCTGTAACGACGGTAAAATGACCGCTGGTCTGCCTGCCTGCCCGCGGCGTAGTTGTATCCACAGCAACAGGCAAAACAATGCTACAACACAAAACACAGGTACAGCAACTGAACCACCGCACAAACCCAAACCAGGGCGCTACTGGCGAATAGACGAGATCGCCAGTCCAGCCTCGCGGTGCATTGTGGGATACGTGGAAGAAAAACAAACCCGTGCGAAGCACATGGCTAATGCTAAGAACCCGGGCGCAGCTGTGAAATGTGCTAGTTTCAGCTCATCTCAGCTCTTGTTTGAAACATAGAATACCAACTTTAAAAAATGATATAATAAATTAATATGTTAATCTTTTATCTCGCATTGCATTTACATCAATCTAATGAGCACATCTTATACCATCTGCATTTAGATTTAGACAAATCTGGGCACTCAGACTAGTATTAGAGCCATAGCCACTCAGTTTTACTTATTTTATTCATGTTTTTATTTATATCCTATGTTTAATAACATTTGTTGGGCTAGGAAATGGGTAGGGTTAATCAGACATTGGTTATATATTCCTTTGAAACAGGATTTTTTTGACACATTTGACATTTTAATATTTAGAACGAGAATTACTAATCAATGGTAACGTAAACATCAGGCATCAGCCTGTAAAGTGATTGATATTGTATGTTTCTTAGCTCAAAATGCTTAATTATGGAGAGTTGTGTCTTAAACATATTCATGATATTATTATATTGCATGCATCCATCCATTTTTGTGCCAAATTGTTCTGCATTCCTATAAACTTTGAATAAAATCCAAGTTTTGCCCTACACCTATCGGCAAACTCAATGGCCGGACGCCTTTTACTTTGCACTCGGCGCCATTTTCAGCACATGCTCAGTCCGAATGGTGATCTCATCTATATAAATGTGTTGTTTTTGGGGGGTCCTTGAGGGTTGGAGGGTATTTTGTGGGGTTTGTTTTTTTAAGCGGCGAAACCAATCTTTCTTTGTGGGTGGGTGACATGATGGTACGGGGGGGGGGGGGGACGATGCTCGATTGGGGTAGTATGCAACTTTGAAGATACTTGCATTCTCTCTCCTTCTCTCGCTTTCTGGCTTGTGTTCTCTCCTCCTTCCCTCCCTCTCTTCCGCTTTCCCCTCTGCTGCCTCCTCTCCATGCTTTCTCTTTAGGTTTATCTCATTTCTTGATCACTTGCGTTCTTTCTCCTCTCTCCACCCCATTACTCATATCCTCTTCTCTCTTCTCTCTTCTCTCTCCTCTCTCCTCTCTCCTCTCTCCTCTCCTCTCTCTCCTCCCCTCTCTCTCCTCCCCTCTCCTCTCTCCCCTCCTCCTCTTCTCTCCTTCACTTCCTCAGTCCCTCACTGCCCACTGCCCGTCTCCGCGGGTTAACTTTATGAGCACAGTGACACCTTGTGGATTGTGTGATTTACTGCGGGCAAGCTATGATGGGGCGGCGGGGCGGAAAGCTGGTGACAGTAGTATAAAGTGAGGAGCTGTAAATAGAACCCACTTTACTGTCCCCGGTTCGGAGGGACGCAGGTCAGTGACGTCACGTCACACCTGGGCGGGGGCTACCAGGTTCTCATTGACAACGTCTCAATCACAAACAGAGCGAGTTGGGCCATTATCAGATGGGACCAGCATATATGTACAAATACTCTATTTACACCTGTGTAAGAAATATTGATGAAGACTGACGTGTATAACCAGCTCAGGAAACATTTAGGGTCACTAGTTGACCTGTGTAATTGAAATCTTCCCTCGTAAGAATGAACTGTGAAACAAATACACATACACACATTCACACATACGCACAGACACACACATACACACACACACACACACACACACACACACACACACACACACACACACACACACACACACACACACACCTAGTTGATGGTATAATCATGGCTTCAGCACTTAATCAGCCTATGCCACTAGTCGTGGTCAATTCCAGGTCCCCGACGAACGCGGTGGCCGAATTGTAGAGCGCAGGCTTCCCGTGCTGAAGGTCTGGAGTTCGAATCCCAGCCGACTCAAACCAATGACTTACAAAATTGATACTTGTCGCTTTGTAGCCAGGCGCTTAGCATTAATAGGACAGGACATGGACTGGTTAGCACAGTATCAGGATATCAGGTCATGGTGCTGGTGGCCTGGTCTCCCAGTGGGGCAGCATCATAAACTTGCCATGAGTGGGCACTGTCACACGTCGGTGCCCGTCCTGATATGACCTTAGATGTTGCTAGGACATAAAATAACAACAGCCAAATCCCAGGTACCCATCTGCACGGTGCAGGCTGCACACAGGCAGTCGCCATGACGATAAGTCGTACACAATGTGCAACCGGGGTGCACCTTTACATCCGGCGGGGGTCACCGGAAGGTCACGAGTACAATACTACTAAACCTGTTTGGTACCGCGCCGCATTTCCTCATGTGATAAGTGAATCGGTTTTAAACTAGGGGGTGGAAACACAGCTAGAGCAATACGGGCATGGGAGAGAGGAGAGAGGGGAGAAACAACCATTTACTTTACTCATTAAAGCTCAGATTCCATATACGCGGTATGCGAATGCAACAACAAAATGGAAAAGCATGTAAACGCACAGTAGTGCTTTCTTATGTCCGAATGCGATTGCGAATGCGAATGCGAATGCTGCAAGTGAATCAGTCACGAATGCTGCCCCATTTGCCATAGGAAACAACAGAACGCTGACTTTCCATCAAACATTTGTAGAAAGAAAGACAGAAAATCGCATCGGTATCTATGCTGCATGCTGCATACCGCATATATGGAATCTTACCTTTACTTTATATTCATTTACAAAACATGTTAATATTAAACCATGTTTGTTGATTTGTATCTTTCAGGTGAGTGAACTAACTATCCAGGTCTGAAGTACCCGGCCGGTTTCTATTGAGGTATGGTTTAGTGTTTGTTCTTCTCTGGTGTTTTATAGTTAGGTGTTGGGAGTTCTCATATTCAACTAAAAGTTAAGGAGTATTTAACGGTTTTATTTTAATTTCCAAATGTGTTAAAAAGTTGCTTCTACTTTCATAATCTTTGGTGTGTGTGTGCGTGTGTGTGCGCGCGTGTTTGTGTGTGTGTTTTGTTTGTTTGTCAGATATTTAATCGAATTAGTAACATACAATTACAAACTTGTGTGCATACTAACTTGTGTGCATGTGATTTGTGTGAATAATATATGTCGCCCTGTTCTTTATTTTTTAGAGTTGCATAGTCTGATGAAAGCATCAACTTTTGAAGTAAAGCCTTTATCTAGATTTGAATCTACATATGGAACTGACCAGACGGGAAGGCGAAATGAGTTAGAGCGTCCGTCTCCCGTGTTGGGGGGTCGTGGGTTCGAACCCTGGTCGAGTCAAACCAATGACTTAAAAATTTATCCTTGTTACGTCCTTGCCTGGCGCTCGGCATTATTATGATAGGGCAAGGACTGGTTGGCTCAGTGTCAGGATAATGTGACTGAGTGGGATATCAGGTCATGGTGCTGGCGCCCTGGTCTACCAGTCGGGCAGCACTATAAAGTCGCCATGTCACAAGTCGGTAACCGTCCTGATATAACCTTAAATGTTGCTAGGACGTAAAACAACAAACAAACATATGGAACTTAGATACTGGTGCACTTATTAAGTAAAGGGGCTGTCACATTAGGGTTTTTTGCGGGAGCGTACGGCGGCGTAAGCGCGTTACGTCATTTACGTCGGTATACGCCGCCATACGCTACGCATACGCCATCATACGCCGATCCTCCAACAAGCCTGTTTCCTTGCTCAAAATTGTCAGTGTATGGCAGTGTATGGATCATACGCTAGTCGTACGCTATACATACGCCGCCATAGGTTAGGGGTACATCGGCATAGGTTGGGCGTACGCTGGATTGACACCCGCCGGGTGTCTCTTGCGTACCCCCAATGTTCTGTAAAAGTGGTGTCACACTATGGCGTATGGCGTTAGCGTATGGATTTTCGACCCATACGCCGTCATACACTTCGCATACGCCGTCATACGCGCGTCTGTCCAATTTTTTTTTTAGCATGCTCAAAAAATGTTGGCATTTGGCAGCGTATGGCTCATACGCTGCTCATATGCTCGATGTACGCTATGCGTATGCCGACATAGGTTACGCATAGGTTGGGCGTACGCTGAACTTGTCAATCACAACCGTCAAACCTCATCACAGTACGCTGCACATAGGTCGGGATATGCTTTGAATACACCGCCATAGGCTAGGGGTAGGTTAGGCATAGGTTAGGCATATGCTGGGCATGCGCTTCAGATGCCGCTTGGACCTCGTGCGTAGCGTATGATGGCATATGATGGCGTATGACGGTGTCTGGGTCGAAAACCGCATACGCTAACGCCATACGCCGTAATGTGACAGGGCCTTTAGTGTTGCTGTATTGAAGGGCAAAACTATTTAATAGAACCTGTTACTGTTGAAGACTATGGGGGGGGGGGGTCGGAATTTTGACTAATACCCCAAAATTAATGTTGCATGCTTACACTTCAAATATCTCCCAAGTTAGTAATTTTAAACCAAAGCTACTGTATAGTGAAGTAAGGGAGGTCATTATGATCAATCTAATATATTTATCTAAGAAAATGACAGAAATGGGGACAGAAAAAAACCAAAGTCCATCGGACTATGCGACTTTAATTAAGGATTCTGAAGTAGTAGCAGTATCATTCTGTCCAACAGTTGATGTGGGCAGTGAGTTATTAGCTTTTAGAGTGAGTTTAACAGGGGTAATAAACCCAACACGGCCAGTCCAAGAGTGTTGATGGTTACACCCTAGACAAGTGATAGATGGGTCCAGACCCATCGTCTCCCCCCCCCCCCCCCCCCCCCCCCCCCCCCCCACGTGACCTCTACCTCACGGGTCAGGTCACGTGACCACGAGTGGGCGCGGTCTCGCGTTACCTCGCGGCGTGCCCACGTGACCCCTTAGTGCCTGGAATACAAACACGTGGTCGGATTTCGGGTTGATCCCAAGAAAAAGTAATATGTGCTGTGACAATTGGACGTACATGGGGGAGTTGGGGTGGGGGTGGGGGTGGAAACAAAACGGGCGCGTGGACCCCTACTGATGTTAGTTCAGCTTGTTTTCTGAAATGGAAGCCATTGGGATTAGCTTAGTGTAGTAAGACTGCCAGTGTGGGTCGGTATTTGTGGGGGGTGTGTGTTATAGTTGTTCCATGTTACTTGTTAGTTCAGTGACAAGCTGAGGATACCGTATAAAGAATAACAGCATAAAAGTGCATTCCTCTGAGGTTATGTTATTTAGAGTACAGCAGTACTTACAAAGAACACCGTCATGAAAGTGCATTCCTGTAATGTTGTATTATTTAGAGCACATTAGTACTGATTAACAATAACATCATAAAAGTGAATTCCTCTCAGGTTATGTTATTTTGTTGTTGTTGTTGTAAATATAGTTTATTCATTGAATAAAGTCTTTTGTCAGCGCCGTGGCACTGGTCTTCCAGCCATGTGACAATACAGTTATTTACAATATATGCAGCTAGCCCAAATCAGCTGAAATAACAATATCAAACATTCAAAGACTTACATATGGTATAGTTTGACAATTCACATACAAAAATAGCAGTTATATGTTGTATTCCTACACACTTGATACATACATGTGTATTGATTAGACCTTTACATTACGGAGTGGTTAGGTGCATAGTTTTCCTTCATAGGTTTGTATGCCTACTATGTTGTGAACTGCAAAACTATCATGTTGTTGGAGTTAACATTTTGAGATGGAGTGAGTGTTAGTAGAATGGTTTGTTTATTCTGTTAGATAGAGTGTGGCTAGCTTATAGGGTTATGCTTAAAAGGTTAATACCTCAGGTGTGTTTTTTGACTACATGAAGTAGTTTGAGTAAGTAGGTTGTTAGTAATGATGGGATAAACAATGCTTGGAGGATTGTATGTTTCAGTCATTTAGTAGTCTAGTACAGACTTTATTAGTGTCTATGTTTGTACAAAGACCCTATAATACCAAGACAGCTCACTCAGCCTGTACTGTGTAATCAAAATGATCAAACCCACCACTTGGTGTGCATTTAGAGTACATTAGTACAAGGAATAACAGCATGAAAGTGCATTGCTCTAATGTTATTGTATTCAGAGTACATTAGTCCTGACAAACAATAACAGCAAAATTGCATTCCTCTGAGGTTATGTTATTTGAGTACATCAGTACTTACAAAGAATAATGGCATTCAAGTGCATTCCTCTCAGGTCATATTATTTAGTTTACAAGTATTTGATGTAGATGAATACTTACCAGTTCCATGTAAGTCTTTTCGACAATTACTTCATGCCACGAATTTTATTTATACAAATTGTTGTTTATACTGGGCTTTTAAAATGTATGAGGTTTGTTTGTTGGGGTTTTATTTCCTGTAATATCTCTAGGGTCAGTACTGGGCACGGTGGCTGCATCGGTAAGAGCGCAAGCTGCCAGTGTGGAAGGTCGGGATTTCGATTC
The DNA here is from genome assembly GCA_030323885.1 of Branchipolynoe longqiensis. Lineage (NCBI taxonomy): Eukaryota > Metazoa > Annelida > Polychaeta > Phyllodocida > Polynoidae > Branchipolynoe > Branchipolynoe longqiensis. The sequence continues at coordinate 156,176,033 of CM059186.1, forward strand.
CCAGTCAAGTCAAACCAATGACATACAAAATTGGTGCTTTTCGCTACCTAGCATGGCACACGGCATTACTGATTAGCACGGTATGATGAGTATCAGAATAATATGACTTGAGTGCAAAATCGGATGATGGTGCCGATGGGCTGGTCTCGTAACGTGGCAGCACTATAAAGTCACCGTGAGTTCGCACTGTCACTGTACACAAACGTGTAAATTGCCTGTAGATTTGATCGCAGACGCTGCACAGGAATTCAATTTGAGAAAAAGGCAAAACAAAACAAAGAAGTGTATTACTTGACTAAATCTCATATGTCCACAGTTGTTTGTCACATGATACCAATGCTTAGTTATGGGTCATCCAACATTTTCAACATTATGGGGTATCCTACATTGTCGACAGTCTTATGCAGTATACTGTATGACATGTATGTAAAAGCTGCATAGTCTGATGAAATATCAAATTTTCAAAACCAAGTCAATTATCTAGATTTGATTTTACATATCTAACTTAGATACTGATGCACTTATTAAGCATTTGTTTCTGCGTAGAAGGCAGTACTCAGTCACTTTAACAGAACCTGTTACTACAGAAGTCTATGGTGTCAGAGTTTTGGCAAGCTTACCAAAACTAATTTTCCATGTTTGCACTCAAAATATTGAAAATGTTTACCATTTAAAATAAAAGTAACTTTGAACTAATGTAAAACAGATACTAGTGACCGATCTAATATATTTACCTCAGGAAAAATACAGAAATTCAAAACCATCGGACTATGCAACTTTAAGTCATATATTACTTTTATGGTTGAATACAATATTGGATATAACATAAACCACTGTCTTGTTTCATGATGTTCACATGTAATGCGTTGTAGGAGACGCGGGATGGGGTCTAGATAAGTACTACTGTGAAAATGATGAGAACGTTGCATGACCCCCTTACCGAATCGCTAGAAAGATGGGGAGAGTGGGGGTGGGGGTGGGGGGGCTCGTTGGCCGTGGCTGCGCATATCTCTGGTTAAATCCGGGCACTCATGAATATGTTTGCGGCACAGTGTGACCTACAGCCACTGCGTCGGTGCCCAGTGACCCAGATGTGGCGCAACTCGTGTTTACCTACCAGAAGAGGTTACTGACCGTTGCGCATGCTCCGAGACGGGCAAATCGGCTTTATTCGGGAACACCGGACGCGGTGGCCGAATCGGTAGAGCGGAAGCCTCTCGTGCGGAATATCGGGAGTTCGATTCCCGATCGAGTCAAACCAATGACTTACAAAATTGATACTTGTCGCTTCCTAGTTAGGCGCTCAGCATTAATATGATAGGGCAAGGACTGGTTAGCTCAGTGTCAGGATAATGTGACTGAGTGGGATGTTGGGTCATTTTACTGACAGCCTGATTTCCCAGTGGGGCAGCACTGTAAAGTTGCACTGCCACAAGTCGGTACCTGTCCTGATATGACTTTAGATGTTGCCAGGACAAAAAATTCCAATAACCAACAACCAAATAATTCGGGGACTGACGGCAAATGTCTGTTTTAAAGGCCCTTTCAAACACTAACTAACTCTTGGAACTTCCGCCAGGTGGTGCTTGTGACAGACATTGGTGCCCTACTTGGCATGAGGGTGGGGGTGGAGTGGGGGGGGGGGGGACGCTGCAGTCACTGGTGGTCGGCTACTTTCCGGCGCGTGCCACTACCAGGGATGAAATTTCTCCATGCCGTTGTTGTTTCTTTTATATTTTTAATACAAAAGACATTTGAAAGAATAGAAAAACACTGAGCAGAGAACCCTTTAGGCAAAATGGCGAATGGTAAATTAAATTTGTGTGTCCTCCAACTATTGTAACCAGGTTACAAAATAGGTCATATTTGGTGTTACTGTACAGCACCTGCTAGTAGTACCAGTAGTGAGAGCGCTCTATTAAATTATTATTATAGTCCATGTTGCCCCAACAATCATCACCATCCATCTCTATTCATCGTCATCGTCATCATGACCAAAAATAGCCGGAAGCCAATTTTCTTTTCTTAAAAATAAAAAAAAAGAATCATAATGTTTAGAGGTCAGAGGGTCTGCGTTAGGCAGCGTTGGTCAGCCAGCAGCGTCTGAGGGAGTCAGGACGCCACCTGGTGGCAGCCTCTTTGTACATTGGCGCGCTCCGTGTGGTGCTGACCCCTGCGTTCCACTTGGGCGTCCCTTTAGCTTAGCTGAAGGCTCATGTAAACAGTAGACGCAGAAGCGGGCGTCTGTGGCAGAGCGTTGGCGGTACACAGGGGGGGAGGAGTCGGAGGGGGCTGCAGGTCAGGGCAAGTTATCATGAGGGGGGCGTTGATTAAAGATTCACCACTACCCAGAGATGGGGTAAATGACAACCTAGTGGTGCATTGGGTCAGGCCTCATTTCCCAGTGAGGCAGCACTATAAAGTCGCCATGAGTGCGCACTGTCACAAGTCGGTATCCGTCCTGATTTGACCGTACATGTTGCAAGGACGTAAAACTCCAACAACCAACCCAACTTTATCTATAGGGGATGCTGCTAGTTGTGGCTTATCAGGGTGTACTGATGCTATCTGCCCTGCGTGCACCCTGGAAGAACAACCTGGGTGCGTCGTCGGGGTGTTGAGAGGTATCCGACGCGAACTGACCACCTCGAGGAAGTTTATCTGACCTGGAGGAGCATCCTTGGTCAACTCGGGGTCAGCTGGTACTGGGGGGTGCGACGGTACTTCCTTTGTACCGTGCATGCGTCAGTGGTTGGGGTTTTGCGTCTTTGAAACAGCTGAGGTGATATCAAGATGGCTGGGGTTCCTTTTGTGTCATGTATCCATGAGTGGTTGGGCTTTTATATCTTTGCAACGACTATCAGGATATCAGGATGGCCGGGGTTCCTTTTGTGTCACGGATGCAATGAGTTATTGGGGTTTTGCGTCTTTGCAACAGGACTTAATTATCTTAGTGATTAATGATCACAATATGCACTTAGTGATTCATGATCACAATATGCCAATTGGTCACAATATGACAGCAATTGGTCAATCCGAATCCTGTTCTTTTATGACCTTGGAAATTGTCAGGACATCCAAACAATCCAATGAGTGGCAGGGGCGATAATAGCAGGGATGAAAGATCTCCAGCACCACCAGCATACACTAATATGTGGTGGAGACGCCGCAGCACTATCAGCGTATAACAATATATATGAAACCCGACTTCTGGAAAATTTCTGCGATTCCCTGACAATGCTAACCTATGGGAGAATATCCGCATTTCCGCTTTTTTTTCCCACGGAGACCACTTTCATCCCTGATACAGTCACAACAAGGTTAGTGGAACGCTCTCCAGGGATACTCTAAATATATTCTGAGTGATCAGTAGGATGGAGCTAGGACAGTGCTAGCAGAGTAGTGGATGAAACCTGGCTCACGGGAATTTTCTCCGATTCCTGACAGTGCTAAGCCTATGGGGAAATATTTGCGTTTTCGTGGAAATTTGTCTTTGGTTTCCCTTCTTTTAATGATAATGATCACCAGGACAATGATGCTATTATTGGAGCGACATTATTTACAGATACAGCATAGATTTCGGCAGTTTTTTCAGGGTTTTTTGCCGGGGACCACTTTTATCCCTGTCTCCTGGTACCAGCCAGATTTCACTGGTTTTTGTGGCTTTTATCGGTTAATTATATACGGTAGTAAATCCGTGCAGTGGTTAGTTGTCCCCGCTTCAACTCACTGTGCTGAGAAGTGAGGGCGACTGGGCAGTCCGCGTTGGTCTACCCCCCCCCCCCCCCTCCCCCCTCCCCAGTTAGCTGGCGGGAGTAGTTAATTGTGCCGTCTGGTTTGTATATGACACGTATCTCATTGTTTCCGGCACATCTGGAAGTTGTTCCGGTTGCTAACAATGTTTTACTGTCGGCAATAAGTTTCGCTTATTTAGTAACGCTAACAGCGTGGAAGTTGTTCCCGTTGTAACAATGTTTTACTGTCGGCAATAAGGTTCGCTTATTTAGTAACAGCGTGGGACCAGACGGGATGGCCAAATGAGTTAGAGCGTCCGTCTCCCGTGTTGGTAGATCATGGGGTCGTGGGTTCGAACTCTGGTCGAGTCAAACTAATGACTTACAAATTTATACTTGTCGCTTCCTAGCCTGGTGCTCGGCATTATTAGGATAAGACAATGACTGGTTGGCTCAGTGTCAGGATAATGTGACTGAGTGCGATATCAGGTCATGGTGCTGGCAGCCTGCTCTTCCATTGGGGCAGCACTATAAAGTCACCATGAGTACGCACTGTCACAAGTCGGTGCCCGCCCTGATAGGACCTTAGATGTTGCTAGGACGTCAAACAACAAACAAACAAAGTAACAGCGTGGATTGTGTCCAAGAATGTACAACTTACACATAGATGTACTTTAACTCATCACACCAGCCTGTCATGTAGGACAAGCGCCTCTCAATTTTCACTTGCTCTATCCAAAATTGTCGTTCAAAGAATCAAGCAATATTAATTAACCAAATATATTATAGTTTATTGTTGATGACATTTCCAGTTAAACGGGTTGTTTGACCAGCTTGCAACAATTTATCCGCTCGCCGCCAAAGAACACTTCTCTGAATAACCCAAAGTGTAAATGTTGAGGCCTGGGAATGAACAAAAGACAAACAAAGGAACGTGGCACTTTAAGCCTACATTGATCAGGGACGGTGTGGCTTGTACTTAAGCCCCAGTCACACTACAGCTTGCGACCACTTTGGACCGAAGAACCTGCTGCATTAAAAACCGTGTGACCAAAACAACCTATGAAAATGGTCATCGACCTGTGGGCGACCATTTTGGTCGCAAGGTGGTTTTTTAGTGAAGTAGCTGCAACCTCTTTGCGACCAACCGTTTTTGTTGTTGTCAGAAGGTGGTCCCAAGCGGTCGCAAGAAGTAGTGTGACCGGGGTATTAACTGCGTTGCGTTGAGCCGTGGTAGGCTTGTTTGTAACCCATCACCCTGCCCCCAGCAGTCTGGCCCTAGTTGTATTTCAGCCTGTGGCCATGTATCACAGCTCCTCGAGGTGGCTTCATCCAGGTTGGGTGTGCGCACCCATGTTACCTCCCCCCTCCCCCCCTCCCCACACACCCCACACCTTACTTCACCGCCTTCTCCTATCCCACAGTGCCTTGCGGTGAGCGAAAATCAGGTTACCGACCTGTTAAGGTGCCAGTCCATATATTCCCCACTCCCCCCCCCCCTCCTTCCAATCCAAAATGTTGGCTCTCTTTCTCTACAACAACTAAGTGGCGCGGCTGTGGGATGGGGTTATAGGATCATCCTGTGAGATATAACATAAAATATTCCATACACATTCCCTGAAATATTGTAAATCCCCCTCTTAAGCAGTTTAGTTGAACTCTCCTAGTTTGAATTTAGAAAAAGAAACTAGCTAACCACAAAAATGGCCGAATGAGTTGACCGTCTGCGTCCCATATGGCACGTTGTGGTCTTCGAACCACAGGTTTGAACACTGGCCGAGTAAAATCAGTGACTTAAAAATTGACGAGTCACTATCTAGGGTGGTGCTCTGCATTACTAGGATAGGGCAGTGAGCGGTGGAATGAGGAAGATCAATTGTCCTCAACTGAAATTTCTCCTGCTTAATCAATGACTGCATCATAATATGAATTATAGGAATTATAAGAATATTCAGAAGAATAACAACAATAATAATAACAATAAAAACAATGACAACAAAAAGAAGAATAAGAAGAATAACGAATAAGAATAGTTTTTAAAGGGGGACAAAATAAGGTTAATATTAAGAGAGTTATGGAATTCCACCATTAAAAGAAAAGCAACACGCTTGCAGCTTTGTGACGATAGTTGACAGGGTATCTACTCCCAATGCATCACCTCTAAGTGTGTGCGTGTGTGTGCACCGGGGGTGGGGGTATGATTTGGATCATGGACACCGACACTAACTCAATGTGTCGGGCGTCTCAAAAGAAAGCGGTGGGGTTGAATGTGTAGACCGTCGACATATCGAGCGTTCGTGAGACGCCCGGGTGAGGCGGGTTGGGTTACATGACGTACCCCCGTTTTCATTGGCCTCCTTTTTACTCAGAATCAATTCTCAAACATTTGCCCACTTTTCAGTGTGGTATTGGGTGGACAATGTCGGGTCTTTTCTCCATCTGACTGTTTGCTTGTGGCCTGAACTAGTTTATGACTTGAACCTCGCTGAGGTCAAGGCTGTGAAGCACCCATAGTTAGTTACTGCACCGCTCCTGACTAAATAAAGTCCCCAACCCCCACCCCCATTCACACACACCGAGTCTGGGTAATGTGAGTTTGTATAGCTCATTTAAGACATGTTTTCTAGATATCTTGTGAGAGTTTTGCAATTTAATTTAAGGACGGGTGTCCTTAGGTAGACTGTGTTTTGTGAAAATCTGGAACGCTGTTCACTTATTGCGTCATTATTCTATCGCACAAGGGTGTCCTGCGTTAGGCTGTGTTGTGTTTAGTTAGACTTTTCTTTAGTTAGACTGTGCCTGTTTAGTTGTGAGTCTCACTGGTACCAGGCTGTGTGCCGGTTTAGCCATAGGTTTCGTTAGTGCCAGGCTGTGTGCCTATTTAGTCACGGATCTTGCTGGTACCAGGCTGTGTGCCTGTTTAGCCATAGCTTTCGCTAGTACCAGTCTATATGTCTGTTTAGTCATGGGTCTCGCTGGTGCCAGGCGGTGTGCCTGTTTAGTCATGCATCTCGCTGGTACCAGGCTGTGTGCCTGTTTAATCACAGTTCTTGCTAGTACCAGTCTATGTGCCTGTTTAGCCATAGCTTTCGCGAGTTCCAGACTGTGTGCCTGTTTAATCACACTTCTTGCTAGTACCCGGCTATGTGCCTGTTTAGCCATACCTTTTGCTAGTGCAAGGCTGTGTCTGTTTAATCATGGGTCTCGCTAGTGCCAGGCTGTGTGCCTGTTTAGTCATGGGTCTTGCTGGTGCCAGGTTGTGTGCCTGTTAGTAACAGGTCTCACTGGTGCCACGCTGTGTGCCTGTTTAGTCGCAGGTCTCGCCGGTGTCTCGACATGTGTATCTACTTTAGGGTGCGCGACACCCTCCTGCTGTGCTCGTGATGTCTAAGCTACAGGCGGACCTCTGAAAGTCTTTGTTCTCCTCTCCAGGTCCCAGTGTTGTAACATTTGCCACAAAAAAGACACTGAATAATAATTATGTCAACATATGAGCGTGCATGCCGCGTGGCCACGACCAGACGGGATGGCCGAATGAGTTGAGCATCCGTCTCTCATTTTGGTAGATCAAGGGATTCAAACTCCTGGTCGAGTCAAACCAATGACTTAAAAATTTATACTTTTCTCTTCCTAGCCAGGCACTCAGTATTATTAGGATAGGGCAAGGACTAGTTGGCTCAGTGTCAGGATAATGTGACTTGAATGGGATATGAGGTTATGGTATTGGCGGCCTCGTATCCCAGTGGCGAAATGCTATAAAGTCGCCATGAGTGAGCACTGTCACACCTGTCCTGATATGACCTTAGATGTTACCAGGACACAAAACTCCAACAACTAAACCAAACCTTGGCCACGAAGAGGCCAGGAGAAACCAAGTGAACCCATCGATTTGTTCCGCCGCTTGCTTCCGTGTGGGTACCTATTGTGTACTATTAGCGTCTACTTGAGACTGTCTAGTTGTTTGGTTTGTTTGCAGTTGTTTTATGTCCTCGCAACATTTAAGGTCATATCAGTTGGTTGGTTGTCTAGTTAGGGTTGGACGAGTGCGGTTTGGTTCAGCTCAGATTACCCGCCAGCCGAGTAGTGCTCGCTGATTGGACAGACTCTGGATCAATTTGGATCTAATTTGAGCAAGTGAGTATTTGACTATCGATTGAAAACCGTCCAAGTGAATGCAAGAATCTAGTAACAGGTCGAAATGTATATCATTTACCTAAAGCGAAAATCTGTAGGCCTATTTCATTGTTTTAATTCGTTTATTCACGAAGCAAACATGTGAAGAGGTGATATTAAATTTGCATGTTTTCACTTCAAATATCTCCAAAGTTGGCCATTTATATTAAAAGTTACTTGAAACTTAAAGGTAGATTATAATAATCAAAATAATAAATTTGCATGTTATTACTTCAAATATCTTCAAAGTTGGCCATTTATATTAAAAGTTACTTGGAACTTAAAGTAAGGTAGGTTATACCAATCGAGCTAATATATTTATCTTCTTTTTTTAATTGCAGACCCATATCCGTCGGACTGTGTAACTTTAAATAAATAAATAATATTTTGAGTAAGGGATTGGTGGAAACACATTGGCAATGTGTTCATGGTGTCATGCTCGTCGCATTCTAAGTAACTAAATGAGTCACTGTGCACCCAGTGGGTTTTGGGGTTTTTTGTGTGGGGTTTGTTGTGAGTTTCCGTACAAAGGTCAATAATAGTGGAAGTAACAAAGTCGTTTCACACCCCCTCACATCGTCGTTGTAATAATGCATGCCGGGAGTTTTTGAAACAGTCTATTGTGCGGTTCAAAGCGGTTAGTGGGGGAGGGGGGGGGGGTGTATAAGCACAGTCCGAGTGGTGGGAGTGTTATTTATCGCGGTAAGGCGCTATGCTTGTCAGTTGTTAGCTGCTCTACACACACACACGCACGCACGCGCGCACTCGCACTCGCACTCGCACTCGCACTCGCACTCACACTGGTGTTGTTGACCTTAGATGTTGCCAGGAACAACAACCACACACACACGCACACACACACACACACACACACACACACACACACACACACACACACACACATCCGTCTCCCGTGCTGGTAGATCATGGGGTCGTGGGTTCGAACCTTGGTGGAGTCAAACCAATCACTTGAACATTGGTGCTTGTCGCTTCCTAGCCAGGCGCTCGGCATTATTAGGACAGGGCAAGAGCTGGTGTGCTCAGTGTCAGGATAATGTGACTGAGTGGGATACCAGGTCATGGTGCCGGTGGCATGGTTTGCCAGTGGGACAGCACTATAAAGTCACCATGAGTGCACACTGTCACAAGTTGGTACCCGTCCTGATATGACCTTAGATGTTGCTAGGACGTAAAACAACAAACAAACAAACACACACCACACACACCAAGCACACACACCACACACTCACATTCACACACTGGACGCGATAGCCGAATCGGTAGAGCCTGGCTTCCTGTGCGGAAGGTCAGGAGTTCGAATCCCAGCCAAGTCAAACCGATGGCTTATAAAATTGATACTTGCTGCCACCTAGCATGGCGCTCAGCATTCATGGGATATGACAAGGACAGGTTTTCGCAAAATGTGAGTGTGTGGGATATTGGGTTCCATCGGCCTGGTCTCCCAGTGGGACAGCACTATAAAGTCACCATGAGTGCGCACTGTCACAAGTCGGCACCCGATCTAATATGACCTTAGATGTTGCGAGGACGTAAAACAACCAAAAAAGAAACACACACACACACACACACAATATGCTCTATATATAGCCTATTGTTGGTGGTATTAATGCGGGGAACGGCCGCTTTGTGGGGCGGTATCCTTGGAGACCGACAGAGCTGTCGAAGTGAGACGCCGTGACGTCACTGTCACCTGCTATGACGTACACGCGCCCTCGTGCCATGTCACCCCCCCCCCCCCCACACACACACACCACCACCACCACACCATCTATGCCGGTACTTGGGGTCGGTGCTGGGGGAAACAATGGTAATGGATCTCTCCACTGGTCCCAAATGTGACTGGGCCAGTCGGTGCCTGATGACAACTCTATAAGTAGGAGAAGCAGGGCGGAGCACCACCGGCTACACCCACAACCACACCCACAACCACACCCACCAGCACTGCCCCTTAGAAGGGCGCTCGATTACGAAATTAAGTTACATAATTCGATGGGTTGTTTTGCCATATATTACTTTAGATAATTTATTAAGATAGATTTAGATTTAAATATTAGGTTGCTTGTTATAATATACTTTACCTTAATTTTGAATTAACTTCTCACTACTTTAGAGGGTTAACTTTGCCAGTATTTAAAGTGAAAAAATGCTAGATTGAATTTAGTGTTCAGACTAAAATGCTAGATGTCATAGGAATCAACAGCAGTGGTGAAAGATCTCCTCGATTTCGCGGATTTCCGCGATTCTTTATATTTACCGATTAATATTAAAGAAAATGTCACGGAATCAGGATGTATATGAAAACACTGCTAATCCTATGGGTGGAAATTCGCCGTCGGTGTTATAATCCCGGCTTGATTTCTGCGTTTTTTTGTTGGAGACCACTTTCATCCCGGTTTATAATCAAATTTACTTCAAGCTCCAGTAACCAGTGGTCCACAACTGGTTCATCAAAGGCTGTGGTATGTGCTGTCCGCCTGTCTGTCGGAAAGTGCACATAAAAGATCCCTCGCTGCTTATCAGAAAGAGTAGCCTATGTGGCGGCAGCAGGTTTCCTCAAAGAAATATGTCAGAATGACCATATGATTGACGTCCATTAAGTGATGTTAAAAATCAATGAGCTCTAGAGGCGTCGTTAAATAAAACAAACTTTCAATCTACAGTAAAACCTCTCTTAATCGACCTACCTTGGGACCGACTTCAAGTGGACCATTTAGGGAGGTGGGAGGTTTTACTGTATAAAGTGGGTGGGTGTGGGCAGGGGGGTCGGGGGGGGCGGGCTCCTGGTTTCGACCGCTCGTTGACACATTACGCCGCCGGCATCGTTGTGATGTTATTTCTTGTAGCAACAAGCTGTGTGTAGTAGTAAAACATGCCACGCCATCTCCAACAAGACACGGGTCACTTCACAGACACTTGCCAATTTTTAGTGCCTTCCGAGTGTTTCTGTTGGCTTTTTTTTTGTGAGTGTGTGTCAATTATTCTTTATTTTTCTTTAAAATTTTTATTTTTTTATCTCATTATCTGGGATAAGAGACTCGGCGTGTTTGTTTAATGGTTGTGACAGCGCACACTTCTTTTCTTCTTTTGGGTTGCCAAACTGGGATACAATGCCGCCTGCACCAGGATGCAATTCCCCACTCAGTCGCGTTATCCTGATGCGGAGCCAACTGCTGTTTCCCAGCGCGCCAGGCGATGTATAAATGTACCGTATTTTCGAGAGTTAACACCCTGGGTGTTTAAATTGGCAAATCACTGAAGTGAGGTGTGGGTGTTCATCCACACATAAGCATTTAAGGGGTGGGCGTTTATGAAATATTGGTCAAGTGGTGGGTGGACGTTAACCTACACATCAGTGTTAACCCACGAGAATATGGTATATGTATAAATTTTCGCTGTTAGTTCAAAGAAATCATGTTACTGAATGGACACTGGTACTGGAGGCTGAGGAATAGACTAGATCACCGTTCTGACTGCGCATGCGCTGAAAACGGTGCTGGCAGCAAAGCCATTGAGTTTGTCGATACACATTGGGCAAAACTTCGATTTTATTCAAAAAAAAATTATTTTTAAATACGTAACAATTTGGCACAAACATGGATGGATGGATGGATGCAATATAATAATATAATGAATATGTTTAAGACACAACTCTCCATAATTAAGCATTTTGCGCTAAGAAACATACAATTTCAGTCACTTTACAGGCTGATGTTTGCATCACCATTGATTAGCCAAAAGTATTTCTTATTCTAAATATTAAATTGTCAAATGTGTCAACAAAAACTTGTTTCAAGGAAATATATAACCAATATCTGATTAACCATACTTATTTTCTATTTCTACATATGTCATTAACCATATGATATAAATAAAAACATGAATAAAATAAGTAAAACTGACTCTGGCTATGGCTATAACACTAGTCTGAGTGCCCAGATTTGTCTAAATCTAAATGCACATGGCATAAGAAGTGCTGATTATATTGATGTAAATTGCAATGCTGAATAAAAGATTAATATCTTAATTTATTATATATATTTATTTAGTTAGTGTTCTATGTTTCAAACAAGAGCTGAGGTGAGCTGAAACCAGGAGATTTCATAGCTGCACCCAGTGTATTAGCATGTGGCATGTGCTTCTCACGGGTTTGTTTTGCTTTGATGCATCCCACAATGCACCGCGCTGCTGGAATGGCGATGAAGTCTATTGCAATCTGCACTTGTCTGTGCAAACCAAGTGAACGCAGCCTCGAGGCAAGGCTCTATGAGTGTATCTATTTCTGAACAAAGACGATGGAAGAAGAGCCTTATCCTAAAATATGGACTGGGTGTGGTGTGTATGTGAGTATGTGGGTGGTGTTATGGGCAGGGATGTGTAGGTGTCGGGGTGGGTGGGTATGCGAGTGCGTAGGTTGTTGGGTGTTTGTATGGGTGTGGAATATGTGTTAGTATATGTGTGTGTGTGTGTGTGTGTGTGTGTGGTGGGGGTGTGTCATGGGCTGGGACGTGTGATGGGGTGTTGAATGGTGTTATGTAAGTGCGTAGGTTGTTGGGTATTTGTATGGTGGGGTATGTGTGTGGTGGGGTGGGATGTTTGTGTGGGTGGTGTCATGGGCTGGGATGTGTGATGGGGTGTTGAATGGTGTTATGTAAGTGCGTAGGTTGTTGGGTATTTGTATGGTGGGGTATATGTGTCAGTATATGTGCGTGTGGTGTGGTGGGGTGGGGTGTTTGTGTGGGTGGTGTCATGGGCTGGGGTGTGTGACGGGGTGTTGAATGGTGTCATGTAAGTGCGTAGGTTGTTGGGTATATGTAGGGGACGGTGTGTGGTATATGTGGAGGGTATTTGGTGTTTGTGTGTAAGTAGGGGTGGATTTGTGTGTATGGTTTGTGTCTTTGTGACTGAGTAGGTTGTTGAGTATGTGTAGTCGTGGGGTGGGGGGTGTTTATTGGCGATTTACGACATGGTAACGTGCACAGTCATATCAGGACGGGTACCGACTTGTGGCAGTGACTTTATACATGGATAAAAATATTCTGGAATTCCGTTTTTTTTTTTATTTGCCCGATTTTTGTCCGGATATCTCCAAATTTGCGACCATTCCGGCTTCTCCCGTCACTTTGAAAGTCCCCAAAATTCATCAAATATTTTCCTGATATTTTTGTTGCTGTTGCCGGGCCATTCTCATCTATGTTCATAGTGCTGTTTCACTGGGGGACCAGGGCGCTGCCACCATGTCCCGATTTCCCGTTCAGTCATATTAATTTATTATCCTGATTCTGAGCTAGCCAGTAGTGATGAGGGGTGCATGAGCGGGGGAGTGGGGGGGTGTATGTTTGTGAGTAGGTTGTTGGGTATGTGTACGGGTGGGGAAATGTGTAGCAATCGGAAGGGTGGTGGAGGTGTATTTATGTGGATGGTCGAGTGTGTATGTGTGAGTGGGGAGGTTTGGGTGTGGGTGTGCATGTGCATGGTCGGGTATGTGTGAGTGGGGAGGGGTGTGTGTAGGTGTGGATGGTGTGGTCGGGTTTGGGTGTGGGTGGGGAGGGGCGGGGGGTGGGGTCGCCGCCCGCCCGCCAGCAAGCCTTGCAGCAAGCAAAACCCCCACATCACATCAACATTGTTTCAATAGCTGACGGCGAGCTGACACCCCGGGCCCCGGGCGGCCCGGCTGCCCGGCCCCGGGCGACCCGGCGCGCCGATACGGGCGTGGGTGCGGGTATGTAAGTATGGGCGTCAGGGGGCGTGCCGGGGATGGCCGGGTGATAAGAGCAAACACACGCTCCCATGTGGATCCCAGATGGAGCCACTGTCGACTTGAGTGGATTCAAAGTGAGGCTGGCGACAGTCGGCTATCACCCCCCACCCCCACCCCCTCTCAGACGACGTGACGTAACAACCAATCCACTGGATTGTGTTTCGCGCCATGTTAAAGGTACATACATATTATGATGGTTTTGAGTTTCTGTTATTTTCTGAGATAAGTATATTAGATTTATCATTATAATCTACATTACTTTAGCTTGAACTAACCTTTATTTAAAATGACTATCTTGTGAGATATTTGAGTGTAAACATGCCAAATTAATTTGTACGTGCTCGTGTACTCTGACCCCATGCGCTTCAGCAGTAATATGTTCGATTAAATTGACTTGGTATTCCCTTCTGTGTAGCAGTAAGTGCACCAGTATCTCAGTTAGATAATGTAGATTCAAATCTAGGTAAGTGTTTTGCTTTCGAAAATATTATACTCTTATCGGACTGTGCAACTTTAAAGGTGCATAGCCCCATTAAAGCATCATGTTTTAAAACTAAAACGCTTAGCTAGAGTTGGTTCTACATCACTGATGACTTATTAAGCATGTGTTGCCACCTAGAAGGGAATACAAAGTAAATTTAATAGAACCTGTTACTGCTGGAGCCGGTGGGGGGTAGTTTTGACAATCATGCATGCTAGCATTAATTTATCATATTTATGCTTCAAATATCGCCAAAGTTTGTTATTTTAGACTACAGTTAATTCTCAATGAAGTGATGTAGATTATAATGAATAACTTAATATGCATAGGGCTATGCAACTTGAATGTCAGGAGAGATTATCCACACGCCATTAAAGCCCGATTACGACGCATCGCGCCAATGTACGCCGACGTATGTGATTTTTGGCTGCTATGTTGTGATGCGTTACGTGTACTTTAGGCGCTCGTTGGTATACGTCAATGCACGTCGACATTCATTAATTTACAGCGTCGCACGTCAGGGGTTCGGCAAAGTTTTGTCAAAGACCCTATAATACTAAGACGGCTCACTCAGCCTGTACTGTGTAATCAAAATGATCAAACCCACCACTTGGTGCACTGGCTGTTCTCTTGGTTAAACAGGTGCTATATTATATGTATAAATGTATATATGAATGTGAAAGATGTGTGATGATGGCTGTGATGATGATGATGCTGATGTGTATTTGTTCATAGCAATTTCATATTGATGTGTATTCATACATACCTATCTCATGTATAATATAATTGTTTGTGTTTACATGTGAAACACCAACCAGCAGCCGGGCTGATCAAACCCAACACAAGGTGGCACTGCAAAATTTACATTACCATGGGAGAGATAAGGAGTGAGCCATCTTAGTATTATAGGGTCTTTGGTTTTGTGCATGCACAAAACTTTCTATGTTTGACAACGTGTGGATTTTCCGTCAGAAGTACGTTAGACAAACATTGTTCACGACATTGACCTATGTTAAAGACAGTGGTAATATACAGTCCGTGTACTAACAACATATGGATAACGTAGTCTAACATGTAGCATTTCTCCAGCGTGTCTTGACGTATGTAATGTATGAGGCGTAGTTCCAGCGATCGAATAACGTATATAACGTTCACCGGCATTCTGTGAGCGTAATTCGAGTGTTTTTCAATGTAATAAATAGAGGTATGTTAATGATGTAATTAAGAATTAAATATATGCTATATAAGGCAGATGGTGTTGAACGAAAACATAAAGACCAGTTACACAAAGACAGTTACACACACAAATGGAAAAGAACTGGGTGGAAATGGTATCGATGTGCACTTTTAAAATCACAATCTGCAACTACGCACTACCGGGTCCCACTGGTTGATAAGTGTCGCTTCTTAGTGTTTGCGAAAGTACCGTGTCGTCTTTGGAATGAGTCACGAGGGAGTGGGAGAAAAAACCCTCGCGAGCCGACCAGGGACACAACACAACAGTGCTGTTGCTGGTCTCCACCAGGCGGGGCTATAGCCTCTATGTGTGTCCATATACACCTACCTGCACCCCTGACAAGCAGCCAGGTGGCAGGGTCTAACCCCCCCCCCCCCCCCTCCTGGTTCACGGGGTCGGTCCCGATGGGGGTCAGCATCGATGAACTCTCCCGGCAGTGGCCGTCCGGATCTCCCCTCCCACCCTCACCCCCCGTCCCTCCCACCGAGGAGGTGAATTACTTGGGTGAGTTTGCCATACTATAAGGGGCCCTGCTGCGAACCGTTATGGTAACGCATACCAGGACGATGATCAATCACGGCCCCGGCCTACAGGAGCCGCCTCCGGGGGACACGGCCGGGCGGACCGCCCAGTACCCGGGGTGTCGTCGGGGGAGGGCTGCCCTGTACCCGGGGTGTCGTCGGGGGGGGGGGGGGGGAGGGCTGCCCTGTACCCGGGGTGTCGTCGGGGGGCGGGCGGCCCAGTACCCGGGATTTCGTCCGGGGAGGGTGGGGGGCACCCGGTATGCGGGGTGTCGTCGGATGGGCCCGCCACCTTGTACCCAGAGTGTCGCCGTGATGTCGGGTGGGGGGGGGGGGGGTGCGCTCTGTACCCTGGGTGTCATAGGGGGGGGGGGGGGGCGCCGCCCTGTACCCAGGGTGTCGGAGGGGGGGGGGGGGGGGGCCGGGCCACGCCAGCTCCGCGCCCGGCACCGTGACTCAGCAGGAACCACCGTCACACTGCTGATCTAGTTCTGCAGGCCTCACTAGACCCGTGTCGGGTTTCACTGCAATCCTAGCCGGCTAATGACGCTGTTATGCTGCATGTGTCTGAAGAGGAACTGTTGGGGTGGTGGTTTTTGGTTGGCTGTTGGCGTTCTGTGTGTGAAACAGTCCCAGATGTCCCAGATGTCCCAGATGTCCCAGATCGCAGGTCGACCGCTCCCCGCAGCGCAGATTAACCGCCCGCGTGCCTTGACTCACCCCGGCACACTGCATCTGGCACGGTGTTGTTCAAGTGGCATGGTCCGCTGCTTTTTTAGTTTTCCTTTTTTTTTCTCTTAACAAATTTGTTTTGTTTTGATTTTATACATTATCTAACTGAGTGGGATATCGGGTCATGGTACCAGTGGCCTGATCTCCCAGTGGGGCAGCACTGTAAAGTCGCCATGAGTGTGCACTGTCGCAAGTCGGTACCCATCCTGATATTACCATAGATGTTGATAGGACGTAAACCCCCAACAAACAAACTTAAGGGCCAAACTCAATTGACCAATTTCATATGACGTCAGCACATGTATTTAGGTCAGTGCGCGCACTGCTTGGCTGCAGGACAACATCCGGTCACACTGCAAACTTAATGGCAGTGAACAATCTTCATACAAAAAAAAGTGATGTATCTCTAAAACCACACAATCTAGAAACAAACCGCCTGGTACACATATAGAAAACACATTGAATGAATAGATTATATTAAATTTATACGGTTAGGGTTGTGCATTTCTATTAATCTTGAATAAAATAGACGTTTTTCACTGCGCGTACCGGCAAATTCAATGCATTGTCAATGGTTGTGTGCAATCTTCATACAGAAAAAGTGAAATATTTAAAACCACCCCTAGAAAAAGTGTTCCACATATAGAAAACACATTGAATGAATAGATTATATTAAATTTATACGGTTAGGGTTGTGCATTTCTATTAATTTGGAATAAAATAGTCATTTTTCACTGCGCGTACCGGCAAACTCAATGCATTATCAATGGCAGTGAGCAATCTTCATACAGAAAAAGTTAAATATCTCTAAAACCACACCACCTAGAAACAAACTGATTGGAATACACATAGAAAACATGTTTACCAAAAAGATTATATTAAATTGATATGGTTAGGGTTCTGGATTTCTATTAATTTTGAATAAAACTTATGTTTTACACTGCTCGTACCGGCAAACTCAATGCATTGTCAATGGCAGTGAGCAATCTTCATACAGACAAAATTTAATATCTCTAAAAGCACACCACCTAGAAACAAACTGCTTGGAAAACATATAGAAAACATATTCAACGAATAGATTATATTAAATTTATATGGTTAGGGTTCTGGATTTCTATTAATTTTGAATAAAATAAAAACATTTTGCACTGCGCGTACTGGCAAACTCAGTGGCAGTGTGCATTTGTTCTGCAGCCAAGCTGCGCGCGCATACACGATGTTTACAAACATTGAAAGGGGTCTATAACTTGGCCCTTCCATGTTAATAGAGTTACATGGGACTCTTGAATCGATGACACCCCAATCCCCACTTTATGGGCCTGTCACACTATGACGTATGGTGTTAGCGTATGCCGGCTTTTCGACCAATATGCCGGCATAGGTTGGCCATATGTCATATACGCTTTTCATACGTTGGCGTCGGTCGAGCCGCCGAAAAATGTGTGTGCATGTTCAAAATTGTCAACCTATGCCGGCGTATGCCTCATATGTTTCTCATACGCTAGACGTATGCTAGACATATGCTAGATGTATGATGGCATAGGTTACGCATAGGTTAGGGGTACGTCGGCATAGGTTAGGTGTACCTTGCACCGACACCCTACGGGTCTCTCTGGTGTACTCACAACGTTCTGTAAAAGGGCTGTCACACTACGATGTATAGCCTTAGCATATGCCAACGTATGTGATTTTCGACCAATATGCCGGCATAGGTTTGGCATAGGTCATATACGCTTTTCATATGCCGTCATACGTTGGCGCAGGTCGAGCCGCCGAAACAATTTTTGTGCATGTTCAAAATTGTTAACCTATGCCGGCTTATGCCTCATACGTTTCTCATACGCTAGACGTATGCTAGATTATGCCAGCATAGGTTACACATAGGTTAGGGGTACGTCGGCGTAGGTGACTCATACGCTGGTCCTGTCGCCTCTAACCGTCAAAATACGTCCCAATACGCCGAAAGTATACGTCATCATATGCTTTGCATACGTCGATATACGGTAGCCATACGCCAGGCATACTCTACGCGTATGTTTCATATGTCGCTGGAGTGCAAAAAGGTTGGCGTATCTTGACCTATTATAATTTTCAAATTATTTTGTGACGTTACGCATACGCCGCCACCATAGGTCGTAGTGTGACAGCCCCATTAACATATATGTATCTACCATTCTCGTCCCCGTCGTTATAAATCAACCGCATGTGTTGATTTTACTGATGAATTAATAGGATTTTAACATATCAGGAGGAGTATACACGTTGCATGCTATGAAATCAATCAATCAATCAATAGTTCCATCCTCTAGTCGAGGGTTGGATGCAATGGTTCTCCACTTGTCCCGATGTTGTGCTGTTCTGATAGACTGTGAATAATTCAAGCCTGTCCACTGTGAAATATTTGTAAACCATGATGTTCTTGGTCTCCCTCTCCCTCTGCTGCCATTCACCTTCCCTTCCAACAATGTACGGTATATTGAACTCTGACGAATGATGTGGCCAAAATAAATAAGTTTCTTTGTCTGTATAGTGGCAAACAAGCTTTTCTTATTTTTAATTTTTCTGAGAACTTCTTTGTTGGTGATCTTCTTTGTCCATGATATTTTCATCATCCTTCGATAAGTCCACATCTCAAATGCTGCTAAACGTTTGTACATTTTCTTAGAGATTGTCCATGTCTCTGCCCCATACATTAGAGTAGACCACACATAACACTGAAGAATACGCTTCCTTGTTTGTATTAATATCTTACTTGATGTTAACACTCTATACATTTTGGAGAATGTTGTTCGGGCTATTGTTATCCTTCTTTTAATTTCTTCCTCACATCTCCCATCATTTGTTTGTATTAATATCTTACTTGATGTTAACACTCTATACATTTTGGAGAATGTTGTTCGGGCTATTGTTATCCTTCTTTTAATTTCTTCCTCACATCTCCCATCAGTCTGTATTTGTCTGTCTGCGTGAGGAGGGGGTGTGAAGGGGGGTGGGGGGTATATTCCCGTGGCTGGAACCGCGTCACCCACCCACATATCGCCACGCCACCTGGCCGTATGCATGTCGGAGTGGGTCTACCGCGGCTAGGTAGCCCACCCGGTAGTTGAAAATCCGCATGCATGAGCGGTGCCAGCCCTAACCGCCGACCTAGCCTAGGCTAAGTTACCCTGACTTCAAATCAGGTTTAACTGCTAGCCGCCCGGTTAGTGTGCGGGTGAGGCTCTCAATCTATTCAATGCTGTATATTTACAGAATTACACATGCAATAAGTGAAATTTGATCAATTTAACCTAAATGCAAAGCGATATTAAGGCTGGTGCCGCAGCAGCGGCGATATTAATATTTTCGAATCGACGAATGTAAAGTAAACAAACCGCCAAAGCCGCAGCGACGTCGAATCCATACTGTCCAACGTCAAATAAACATGGCCTCCGCCGTCGCCGCCGAATCGGCGGCAATATATTAAAGCCAAATCTATTCAATGCGATCATATTTAACAGAATTACATACTGTACAAGTGATATTTTAGCAAATTAACCACAAAAACAACCGAAAGTAACGCCGCCGCTACAACGGCGGCGATATTAATATTGTCGAATGCAGGGAATTCCCAAATCTATAAATAACTTCACGGTTAGCTATCCGCACCGGCTAGTACATTTATGCATAGGGATTGACCTAATTAACCAAGGCCCTCCTAGCCGCGGATAGCTATCCCATAGTTGGCTCCTAGCTCCGGCTAAGCCTAACTCCGATTCATGCATACGGGCCCAGGATGTAGCACGGGGAGTTGTGCCGCTGTGGGCGGGGCCTGGAAGCTGCGCAGCTCACTGGACTGGTTAGTTCGTCAATAGTCCACCAGGGGGACCGGCGGCGGAGAGTGCCCCAGCATTGGCACTGGCACTGGCCCACCGTGGGAGCCTTGGTGTGAGCTCGATAGTTACCCTGGTGACCCGGCACCGGTGACCTCTGACCTGGAGGAATAATAGTCGGGGCGGGATGTCCAGGGAGGCGCCGCCCCTTGGTGGGAACAACGGGTAGGAACTCCTTACCTGTAGATCTGTTTGTGTGTTGTCTAGTCAGGTGTCAGTAGGTCACATTAGCTGATCTTGAGTAGCCTTGTGCTAAGAGAGAGGCTCTTGGTTGGTTGGTTGTTGGAGTTTTACATCCTCGCAACATCTAAGGTCATATCAGGACGGGTACCGACTTGTGACAGTGTGTGCCCATGGCGACTTTATAGTGGTGCTGCACTGGGAGACGAGGCCACCATGACCCAATATCCCACTCAGTCACATTATCCTGACACTGAGCCAACCAGTCCTTGCCCTATCCTAATAATGCTAAGTGCCTGGCTAGGAAGCGACAAGTATAGATTTGTATGTCATTGGTTTGACTCAACCAGAGTTTGAACCTGTTATATAGCACAGTCAACATTCTTGTATGGCCACCTGCTTTCAATACCGTTCACCGGACCGATCCCTGGCCGAGTCAAACTAGACTTTTTTTTAAAGAACTGGTAATTGTCTCTGCCTTGCCTGGTGCCTGGCATTGCCAGGATAGTTCTTTAAAATACTGTGACTGCCCTTATTGTCCATGCCAATTGTGAATTGTTCCAGATTTTTGTGGATTTTCTTTTCCTTCTTCAATTTAGGGATGACTTGTTTACTAGACCCTCTGCCTATTAAAGCTACATAATCCAATGAAGCATCAACATTTCAAAACCAAAACACTTATCTAGATTTGATTCTACATTTCTAATTTAGATACCGCTGCACTTATTATGCATCCGCTGCCTCCTAGAAGGGAATACTGAGTCAATTTAATGGATCCTCTTACTGCAGAAGACCATGGCGTCAGAGTTTTGGCATGATTGCCAAAGTTATTTTTGTCACTTCAAGTATCTAAAAATTTAGCCATTTAAAATAAACGTTACTTCAAACTAAAGTAATGTAGATTATAATAATCAATTTAATATATTTATCTCAGAAAAATGAGAAACTGAAAACCATCGGACTGTAGGTTTAAGATAAAAGTAACTTCAAACTGAAGTAAGGCAGATTATAACAATCAATTTAATGTCAATCTGAAATAAATGACAGAACCCCCAAGCAATTGGATTGTGCAACTTTAAGCC
This sequence comes from Branchipolynoe longqiensis, assembly GCA_030323885.1. NCBI lineage: Eukaryota > Metazoa > Annelida > Polychaeta > Phyllodocida > Polynoidae > Branchipolynoe > Branchipolynoe longqiensis. Next base: position 156,197,824 of record CM059186.1, read on the forward strand.
ATGCCCTGGTGTGTTGTTGACCAGTGCGGGGTATGTGGTGTGAGGGCACCCCCCCCCCCCCCCACATACAGGGAAGGCGGGCGGACTGCTGTGGGCTGCGGCTTGTAATGGGAACTGGGGCCAAATGTATGAGGGCGGGTTTGCGGTCATAACCCGAGCGTAGTCCGGAATTCCCCGGTTACAGGCCAAAAGTGACAATGTATGTGCACGGGTTAGGCAAACCCCTCGAGGGTTAACGTGGCCCACACTAACCCCAACTTGTAGGTGGTCTATCGTGGGTGTTAGTACTGTTACGCGCGGATTCAACGAGAAAGGATATGGTGGTGGTGGTGGAGGCGGAGGCGGTCCCTCCCGACTCCTACGATGCTCGCCGGCTACATTCCCAGGGGTTCCCCAAATCTATAAATAACACACCGGTTAGCTAACAAGTGCGCGCTTGGCACACATACATTTCACGTGACCGATATACCAACACCGATGATAGCTACCCCGTCGGCCGCCCTTAACTCCGGCGAAGATAACCCGTTGCTCATACATTTAGCCCCTGGTCAAGTTGGTAATGAGACAGGTGCCTGGGGTAGTCAGCCACTTCCCCGCCCGCTTAGCATGTCGTTACCCAGAGCTAACCCCTCCTCCCTCCCCCCCGCACACACATCCCACCCACAACACCAATTGTCTATGGGAAGAGGGGCGGGGCTTAAAGCAGGGCCTTAAAGCTGTATAATCTCTAGATAAAAGATTCACCGTACTGACAGTACAGCGAATAAATTCTTAATTTAAGAAGCAAAATATATTCTTTATATGTATCTTCATATTTACCCGCAATGTTTGAGTTGATCAATGTAATAAAACATATAGTTTAATAGACTTTAAAAGTGAGATCGACGGCGTTCTAGCACCGCCATCTTGTCTTTTTGCATTCTCACCCATTTCACCAACTCTGTGCCTATATGATAATATGGGTAGCCATTCGATACTGGAGCCAGTTTCTAGTTCCTGTTCCATACTAAAGCTATTTTCGCCCGTATTTACACTACGTTGTCGTTCACCCGGGTACTACAAGTAGAGGGTGAATCTTTTATCTATATAATGTCATGAAAATATCATATTTTCCCAATCAAAACATCCACCTAGATTTGCTTGTACACAAGCAACTTAGAGATATTTCTAAATCAAAGCATCCACCTAGATTTGATTCTACACAGCCAACTTAGAGATACTTCGAAATCAAAACATCCACCTAGATTTTATTCTACACAAGCAACTTAGAGATATTTCAAAATCAAAATACCAACCTAGATTTGATTCTACACAGCCAACTTAGAGATATTTCTAAATCAAAACATCCACCTAGATTTGATTCTAAACAGCCGATATAGTTGTGCACTTATTAATCATTTGTTGCAGATTGGTGCTTGTGTGCTGTGCTTAAAACGGGTAAATAAGGCCTCATGTTCCAACATTTCAATGCACATGCAGAATGTAATTTACATGATTTTCACTTAAAATTGCATAATCTGATGGTTTTAAGTTTGTATCGTGTTTTTTAACGTAAATATATTAAGTTAATCGTTACAGTCTGATTTACTTTAATTTTAAGTAGTATTTATTTTAAAGGGTTAACTTTGGAGATATTTGAAGTGAAGTGCTAAATCAATTTTCGTGTGCATGTCAAAACGCTGGACCGGATTGGCTTCAACAGTGACAGGTTCTATTAAATTGACTCTGTGCAGAAATAAATGTTTAATTAACGCAGCAGTAGCTAAGTTGAATATGTAGTATCAAATCTATGTATAATCAAGGGGTGTGCTAGTTCTGTAAGCCTGCAGTATTTTTGGTTAATTATTTATTTTTACTTGTTAGTATGTTACACTTGCTAAAGGTTTTGTGAGTAAGGGGGCGGTTGGGCGGAGATCACCTCCCTGGAATAGTCAACCGTATCTCTCCCCAGGTGATATGTCATGGCCCACCAACTGGACAGCCCAGGGTGGGATAACCGGAAATATAAAAGCCAGATAACATATCCAACAATAATATAAATCAAATCAAATTCAAACAAACATAACTCAACCACCTATTACGTACAGGCCTACGGACATGTAAATAACACAGGCTAGTATAGAATTAAGTCGAAAAAAGCGGAAAACTCTTCCAAAGAAAACCCCAAAACACTAACATAGAACCTTAAGAAAACAACTAACATAGTAATAAGATTAGAACAAAAATACAATGCCAAGAGGGCCCAAAAAAACTAACATAGGCTACTAAACATACCAACAGACTATCTATCTGCTACTGAAATGCAGACAATCAAATAACTTATCAGCGGCTACTGTTTGATAAGACAACACCGACACTACAGCTAGCCAGCTTTGAAAACAAGCCTGGGTACCCGGGCTTACATGCTATGGACAGTATAAATACAACCTCAATTTAAAAAAAAAAAAAATAATAATAATAATAATAATAATAACTCCTGAAATGCTTCAACAAAAAATCCAAAAGATCAATGCTGACAAAAATATGCCGACAAACTGTGCTGATGTGATCTGTGAACCATGTACAATATTTGACGAACGCCGTTCGGTATCGTCAGGCGCCCTGGGCGTCCCGTGCCCTTATTTCGTATCCCTCCCTACCTGTCCGTTACTGTCATTATTCCTCCACCCGGCAGGGTGCGTACCTGGGCCCCCCACCCCACCCCTGCCCCCCCGCTCGGCACGGCACGGACCGCCGCCCCCGGGTGAAAACAGACATCAAAGGTGTGCAGAACGCTGTTTGTGAAGGCGGGGAGTTAGCCGGCGTCGCCCGCAGCACACTACCGCCACCTTGTGGATAAACGGCGAACTGCTGGCCCGCTGGTTCTGTGGGGAGCGATGCGAAGCCCGCCCCCAGGGGGGGGGCGTGTGTGCGTTCGTGGGGGGGGGGGAGGGGTTAGTTGACACCTATTTTTTTAGCTCTTTTTCTCATTTTTGTTGTTGTCAAGATTTCTTTCAATGCAATTTTATTGTATTTTACTTTTAACATTTGACCAGTAAAATCAAATTAAAAAAGATATATATATACTATGGTGTTATGCGACGTGGCATGTATTTATATGCTACACCTTTTGGTGTGTTTTGTTGTGAATTTTCGGTATATCCTGCAAGAGAAGGATGGTTGCTAGGAGGCGTTATGTGAAGTTATTATTCGGCTCTTTTGTAGACTTTTGATTGATTGGTTTAAATATTGTATTTATCTTGGAATGCTTAGGTAATGGGGCCCATTTTGGAACATGCTGCTATGACTGGTTACATAGTGGATGAGGGTGGCTGATCGGTAATAGCTTTGACTGGCTTCTTGTGTGGGAGTTGGGAATTCGGGACCCCGGTCGACTCAATGTCAAACCAATGACTTACAAAATGTATGCTTGTTGTTACCTAGCCTGATGCTCAGCGTTATTATGTTAGGACAAGGACTGGTTAACTCAGTATCAGGACAAGATGACTTGTGACAGTGTGCACTCATGGCAACTTTATAGAGCTGTCCCACTGAGAAACCAGGCCCCTGGCACCATGACTTGATATTCCACACATTCACATTATCCTGACACTGTGCTAACTAGTCCTTGTCCTATCCTATTAATGCCGAGCGCCTGGCTAGGTAGCGACAAGTATCAATTTGATAAGTCATTGGTTTGACTCAGCTCGGATTCGAACTGCCGACCTTCCACACGGGAAGCCTGAGCTCTATCGATTCGGCCATCCCGAATGACGGAGTGGAGCGTCCGTAGTTAGGATCAGTGGCGGTGGCTGCACTACTGGTCACGTGGGGTGGGGGATGCTCCGCACCAAATGGGTGTAACAATAGTAATATAATAACAATAATATTTATCTCCCTTCCGCACCTTTATACTCGCCTGTATACATCACATATGTGGTAACGGCGGTTAATGCACGTCAGGAGTGTACGCAGCACGTTGAAAGCCCGTGGGAATATGTGCGCTCTGAGGTGCTGCTCATTTGTATGCGTGAAAGGGTGTTGATGTTGATGAACTGCATTATGCTTGAAGGAGTGTCGAGGTCTGTTGACAGGGACGCTACTGTATGTGTGTAGTCTGGTGTCGTGTGTGTTGTGTGTGTGTGTGTGTGTATGTCTGTCTGTCTGTCTGTCTGTCTGTCTGTCTCTCTCTCTCTCTGTCTATGTATGTCTCTGTATGTCTGCCATGTATGTATGTGCCCGCGAGAGGGGGGAGGAGGACGGGGGGAAGACTCAAGTTGGATCCTTCTGCTATCACTCCAACTGTTCTTAATGTCATTAAATGTAAGATTTGATCCCCCTGATTTTAACATGAATTCTTTTAACATAAATATTGACTATAGTTTAACACTAAATTAACATTCTAGACATATTAACTGTGACATTGACATTCAAACTACTAAGATCCTTAGTGTCACAGCTAATAGTATTAGCTGTAAGATTGCCATTAGAACTACTAAGAATAGTTCTAACTAAATTAACCTTCTAGAAGTTGAACTATTAACTGTGACATTAGCATTAGAACTACTAAGATTCTTAGTGTCACAGCTAATAGTATTAGCTGTGACACTTATGTTAGAACTACTAAGAATAGTTCTAACTAAATTAACCTTCTAGAAGTTGAACTATTAACTGTGACATTAGCATTAGAACTACTAAGATTCTTAGTGTCACAGCTAATAGTATTAGCTGTGACACTTATGTTAGAACTACTAAGAATAGTTCTAACTAAATTAACCTTCTAGAAGTTGAACTATTAACTGTGACATTAGCATTAGAACTTCTAAGATTCTTAGTGTCACAGCTAATAGTATTAGCTGTGACACTGATGTTAGAACTACTAAGAATAGTTCAAACTAAATTAACCTTCTAGAACTATTAACTGTGACATTGGCATTCGAACTACTAAGAATAGTTCTAACTAATCTGAAGGGTCATTTATGCCGAATGACACTAATAGTTACAGATTGACTACAGAGGCCGATGGTTTGGTATTTCTACCATTTTCTGTGATAAACACATTAAATTGAATTTTATTATCTACTTCATTGTAGTTTGAAGTAACTGTTATTATAATTGGCTAACTTTGGCGATATCTGAAGTGAAAACATGACAAATTAAGCAACAGATGCTTAATAAGTGCACCAGTGTCTAAATTGGATATGTAGGATCCAAATCTAGGTATTGGATTTTGGTCTTGGTTTTGAAAACTGATAATTCCATTGGACTATGAGGCTTTAAATAACTCGAAGGTTACCCAACACTACGTCACATCACATAAGTTCATCTCGCCGTCGATTTTTTTCTATTTTCCTCTCGACTGTTTCGTCGATAATATGAAATAAAATGCTGCAAAAATACAGAGAAATGTTATTAATATTTTTTATTTAACAACATAACCTTTTATACATATTTCCAAGTATAAAAAGATAAACAATGATACCTGCATGGCAACTGTGAGATAGCCCTTCCTCCGATTATTGACATATCCCCCCCCCCCCCAGAATATTTTGTATATATTATAAAATATGCGATAGAAATATCTTTTTTAATTCATCATTTGACATTGTGTATATTTAACAACAGATTAATTTTTTTTAGATAATTTGTTGTTGCAAATACACACGGACAAATAAAACCACTGACTAAAAGTGCCTCATTCAGCAACCATCACACTGCAAAGCGAGGGTTCTAAAATGGTGCGGCGCATTGCAAACTGGGTAATTTCGACCACATACACCACAAACACAACCCATTGGTCTTCATCATTCCACCACTGCTTGTCCTGTCCTTGTAATGCCGAACGCTAGTCTAGGTAGCGACAAGTATGCATTTTAAAGACGTTACTTTGACTCGGCTGGGATTTGAATTCCATGACCTTGCACATGGGAAGCGGGCGTTCAATTCATTTGGCCAACCCGGCTGATTCTCAGCTTTACAACTCAGTTTCCTTCACTGAGTTGTTGACTGAAATGTGAATGCGGTGCGGTGGTTGTGTGTGTGTGGGGGGGGGGGGGTGACTGCCTGCTCTGGCAACGGCCTGTGAAAGCATCAATTCTCAGACGACCAGACGAGGTGACCGAATGAGTTGATCGTCCGTCTCACGTTTTGGTAGATCATGGGATTCGAACCCACAGATTCGAACCCTGGTCGAGTCAAAGCAATGACTTAAAAATGTATACTTGTCGCTTCCTAGCCAGACACTCTGCATTATTAGTGTAGGGCAAGGACTGGTTCGCTCAGTGTCAGGATAATGTGACTGAGTGGGATATCAGGTCATGGTGCTGGCAGCCTGTTTTCCCAGTGGGGCAGTACTGTAAAGTTGCCATCAGTGCACACTCACAAGTCGGTACCTGACCTGATATGACCTTCGATGTTGCCAGGACGTGAAACCCCAACCATCAACCAACCAACCAACCAACCAACCAACCAACCAACCAACCAACCAACCAACCAACCAACCAACCAGACACCAAAGTTGGTCACCATTCAGCCACGGGTCAAGGGCGTTGGCGAAGCTAGGTGGGTGTGACTCACACTGCAGCAATCCGGATAACTAGTGCAGTGTGAGGCAGACTTACCTGGCTGTGTCCCAACCAGTGCTGCCACACATACATGTCACCAACGACACCTATGATCGGAGAACCCCTGCTGTGTGCAAACAATTTGTCAGTATACAAACTTTTGTCCCATGTCAGTGTCACTCCCATGACCGGACACCTGTTATATCAGGACAAGATTGTTCTGGATGCACAGTTGTCCGCTGAAAATGTCGGTGATTTGCACTGACTTTAGCTACGTGAAATGGCACGTACACAGCAGGCAGGCGTATCTAGACTGATTGCATCAAGAAGTCCAGATAACCTAATGGTTCGAATGGAATAGCAGAAATGTGGGCTTAAATTCCGTTCTAGTCATGAGTTGCAACGCCCCCACGACAAAGACAGGTACTACTACCATTCTCACCACTTTTAGACACTCTTAGCTATTGTTCTAATTATATTCTAAGACTAGCGGAAACTGACCCGGATCTGAGTGGGGTATTCGGTTATGGTGCTGGCGGCCCAGTCTTCCAATGAGGCAGCACTATAAAGTTGCCATTTAAAAAAAAAAATTATTTCATTTTGTTAAATTCTAGTATTGTGAAAGCTTTGTCGTTCAGAGCGTGTTTAGTGATGTTAGTCCCAGCTTGCGTAGTCACAGTGATGATCTGGGCCCCACCTTTGGTTTAGTGCAGACAAGTCCACCCCAGGGTCTGTATGATTGTAGCCTTTCCCCGGGTGCTGGCGTGGGACTGCCACCTGGCTGCCCCAGTAGTGTTTGTTTTTGTGGTCTGACGGCCGCCCGATGGCGGCTCCTTTGCCACTGCAATTGCCCGGAGATCACCCTGCCCAGCTGGGCCGTCAGCACCACCAGAACACCCCCCCCCCCCCCCCCCCCCCCCCACACACACACACGCGCGCGCGCGCGCACCATAAACGCGCACGGTCACAACTCAGTTCCCGTCCTGATACTTACTACCTTACATGTTGCTAGGACCTACGACCCCCAACAGCCAATCAATCGCACTAGATCCCGATCCGGTGAAACTGACGCTGCCTCCTCTCTGACCCACAGGATGACGATGTTCGGGAAGCAGAAGAAGGGGAAGAAGGCGGCGGACCGGCCTGAGATCTCGGCCCCCACCAACTTCGAGCACCGCGTGCACACTGGCTTCGACCAGGAGAATGGCACGTTCGTCGGCCTGCCGCTGCAGTGGTCCAGCATCGTACAGAGCAGCCCCCGGCCGTCCCCGCTCGTCGACCCGTCACAGGTCACCGAACTCACCCCGCTCAAGGTAGGTGCCTGCAGTGTGCGTTATGAACATGGCAGTGCCGGGGGAGGCTATGTCCTAAATAGGGCAGAATCCGGGGGTTGGGGTGGGGGGGTGGGGGGTGGGGGGTAATGTCACGATGTCACCCCGCTGAAGGCAGGCGGCTCACGAGTGCGTCCTGAACAGGGCAGCGTCTGGGGAGGTGCAAAGAAAATGCCAATCTGGTAATGTGCTTCGGCATTCTCTTTGCAGGAGTGGCATGCAAACCCACACTGCATTTCAGGGGCTAGTGTTGTAACAATTAGCCTATCTAGGTTCCCCGGTGAAATCAACTTTCCATCCTTTCTGGGTATGTAGTATTTCACCTGTGGAGGTGAGTGCACCTCACTACACTTGCCAGTCACTGCAATGTGGGTGTTATCAGATACCGGATGTAGCATCGTTTGAAATTGGGGTTTTTTCTTCACTTCTGCTGTTTATGTCTCAGTGGGGTTTTCTGTCTTGGTCACATCTGAAACCATATTATAATGGCTATCTACATGCACCCGGGAGTGTGCTCTCATAGTGACCCGATATTGAGTACACAATTTTGTTACGTTAAAAAAAAAGATTTTATACTTTTTTTTGTAACATCCAGAGTGGCAGCACGGTGGGTGGGTGGGTGGGTGGGTGGGAGGGTTTGGGGGAGGGGGCGGGGGGGTATGTCACGGTTGTGTGACACTAGTGTTCAAACCGGGAGCGTTGATTGTTTTATTATTTTGCTGTGTATGTGTTATATGTATTTATATATTACATTGAAACAGGTTGATTGTTCTATTATTTTGCTATGCATGTGTTATATGTATTTATATATTACATTGAAACAGTCATATAACTTGATATGACAATATAGATATATACTGTGTATGATATTAGGTAGAAAAGTTAGCTCACAAAGTAGATGCATCAATAAACAACGGAAATCGCCATTACGTGAGTTACAATGTAATTAATTTAAGCATATAATAATTGGAATATAGTTTTATTTCATCCTGTATAGCAAATATACGGATTTTTTTTTTTTTAATTATCAATTGTGATTTATTATGTACATTAACAATTTACCTTTCAGAAGCTCACTATCACTTATTAACCGTGTACACAATGTATACTAATGGTGACGGATTTTCTCCCATTTTGTTTTATTTCTTAATGTGCTAAGTTTTTTTGCTAGATCTCTCTGTCCTTCCTTGTGCATAACAACCCGCATTAATGCCTTGACTCACACGTGCCACTGGAAGGATTCCTGATTTTCTGCTTTGCTCTAGGTAAAAAAAACCACCAAAAAACCCCAACTGAAATGGGAAATTTGATGTTAACAGTATGATGCCAAATCTAAGCACTCTCAGAAATAGTTTGGTCAGTCTAAGTGATAAATGATCACTTAACACACAACCATCGGATCATGGTCCACATTAAAAATAAATTACTAAAAATTAAAAATTTATGATTTTTTTTTTAATTACAACAAATTCTATCCTGACAATATTTATATTGTCTTGTATATATATATACATGTACATATCTATATAGATGTATTAAAAAAAAGATTTATGTACTAGAATCTTAAAAAAATGTAATTACATTTTTTTTTAATTACAAATATTCTGGATTAAAAAAAACCCACTAGTATTGTGAAAGCTCTGAGCGTGTTTAGTGAGGTTGATCCCAGCTTGTGTAGGCACAGTGTTGAGTCAATGGGCTGGGCTCCACCTTGGGCTTAGCGCAGGCAGTGCCAGTTCCCCATGGTCTGTACGTGTGTAGCCTGTGTCCGGGTATCGGCGCGGGGCAGCTGCCCCAGTAGTGTTGTGTCGTGTGGTCTGACGGCCGCCCAATGGCGGCTCCTTTGCCACTGCAGTCGCATGGAGGTCACCCCGCCTACCCGGGCTACCAGCAGTACCAGCAGCATCCCCAGCACCAGGAAGCTCTCTACGCCAACAAGGTATGGGCAGCGCACGAGCCTGCCACTCTGTCTGTGTGTCTATCTGTGTCTGCATGCATTAGGCTGTAAGAAGTGAGAAGCCCCCTCCCCACCCCCACATCACACTCACGCACACACACACCCCAGCTGCCACATTACTCACAAGCTTGCCACGCCACTCTAATAATTTGTTTTATTTATAGCTCACTGATTGTTTTATTAAGCAACAAATTTAATATAAAACTAAAAATCACCACGGTCTGTTTCAACTGCACCAATTAGCACTCATTTTGATCTAACTGCTGACCGTATATGTAAATATATTTATATCCACATCTGCATATTCAGCATAATATTAGTTGCGCTTCTGTTTCTGGTGGATGTGAAATTATGTCACCTGACCGATATCTTCCTCATACTGGCAAGTCAGGTGTTGTGTCATCACTATGTACAGGGATAGTATATTTCAGGATTTCCGGCGAATTTCTGAGTCGGGTATTGTGTTATGGTACTAATGATGCAGCTCTGTAAAGCCATTACCAGTGCGCAGTGTCATAAGCCAGTCCTGCTATGACCCAAGGACATTAAAAAACACTCACTGACTCCCTCATTGACTCCCTCACTGACTCCCTCACTGACTGACACCCCCTCACTCACTCCCCCACTCACTTACATGGCCTTCACTCAGTGGAAGAGGAAACCTCGGTTTCTCTGCCAAGAAAACATAGATAACCTACTCCGTTTTTCACTACAGTTCCGGTAGGTGGCAGCACGACGATTCAGACTCTCCAAGACCCACTTAGTACAGTCATGAACTGAGCACAATTATGCTATCTGTGTGCCCTCTTAAGGCCCTGTCACATTACGGCGTATGGCGGGAGCGTATTGAAAACCTACGTAGGTCCTGCGCGTGCCGGCCTATGATGACATTTGGTGACCTTTCGGGTGGTTTTGAGCGTATGTGGAACCTACGAGGAGCGTACGAGGAGCGTATGAGGAGCGTATGGGAGCGTGCTGTGACATTTTTTGACAGTATGGGCCATACGCCCTCATAGGTCGGGTTTTTTTTAGCATGCACAAAAAAATTTGGACGGACGGATTTATGAAAGCGTATGGCGGCGTATGCCTCATACGCTTCACATACGCCGGCGTATGAGTAGCGTATGAGTAGCGTATGCGTAGCGTATGAGTAGCGTATACGGCGTATGCCGACGTATATGACGTAACGCGCTTACGCCGCCATACGCTCCCGCAAAAAACCCTAATGTGACAGCCCCTTAAGTCACCCCGGGAACGGAGGAAGACTTGTCAACAAACCCCTCAACCTGTAACTTAAAGTTGCATACTCCGACGAAAGCATCAACATTTTAACAATCAAAACACTTACCTAGATTTGATCCTACATATCCAACATAGATGTGGGTGCCCTTATTAAGATTTTTTTCTTCTTCCTTTTTTTTTAATTCGAAAGGAATGCCAACCTGTCATCACTGCAAGTCATACAAGCATATTTTGTCCAGCATTTCGGTGTGCACACCATAATTGTGTTGCATGTTTACATCTCCAAAGTTAACCCTTCAAAATAAGTTATTTAAAACTAAAGATTATAATTACCATCCTATCGTATTGGACAGTACTATAAAGTCGCCGTGAGTGCGCACTGTTACTAGTCGGTACCCGTCCTGATATGACTTCCGGTGTTGTAAGGACGTAAACCCCAAACAAACAAACAACCAAATCTTAACATATTTATCTCAGAACAAACGGCAAAAACCTTTAAACCATCGGACTAAGCAACTTTTAAAGACTTAAACAAGATTCTCGGGTCATTAAAGCTTGGTTGACCTTAGATAAAAGATTCACCCCCTGCGCAGAGTAGGGGTGAATGACAATGTAGTTTACATACGGGCAAAAATTGCTTTAGTATGGAACAGGAAGTAGAATTCCTGGTTCCAGTATCTAATGACTACTTATATCGTTGGTGAAATGGGAGAGAATGCAAAAAATACAAGATGGCGACCACAGAATGCTGTCGATTTAACTTTTAATGTCTATTTAACCACATGTTTTATTATATTTTTCAACTCAAAAGTAGTGGGTAAATATGAAGATGTATATGAAGAATATATTTTGCTTCTTAAATTGAGAATTTATGCGCTGATTTCATTTACCCAGCCTTTCACCACCTTGTTTAATGTGTTGTTCAGCAGCCCTGTTTAACCCAGCACTGCGGGAGTAACTAGGGTGTTCTGTGAGTCATGTTACTGAACTGTAGGACTTGACATTAGGGTTGGACGTGTACGCTGTGCAGTAGTACCAGACACACCAGTCCCTTAGTGTGTGGCCGGCATAGGTTGGTTGGTTGTTCGAGTTTTATGTCCTGGCAACATCTGAGGTCATATCAGGACGGCTACCGACTTGTGACAGTGCACACTCATGGTGACTTTATAGTGCTGGCCTACTGGGAGACTAGGCCACCAGCATCATGACCCAATATCCCTCTCAGTCACATTATCCTGACACGGAGTCAACCAGTTCTTGCCTTATCCTAATAATACCGAGTGCCAGGCTAGGAAGTGACAAGTATACATTTTTATGTCATTGGTTTGACTCGACCAGGGTTCGAACCTGTGTGCTCGTATCCCACGATCTACCCCAACGCGAGATGGACGCTCAACTCATTCGGCCATCCCATCTGGTAGGCTGGCATAGCAGACACCACAACCTATAAATGTGTCTCGGCATTACGTGATCGTGCAGTGTGTGGATGTAGAAAGCACTGTGGGTACTAAGAGCTTCTCTTGCGTAGCCCTGTTTGGGCAATAGTCTCGGGTTATACAACTAGGCGTTGTAAGGCGGGGTGGGGGTGGGGGGTGCCACACTCTAACAGAGAACGTGACTTAAAAATTGATACTTGTCGCTTCGTACTCAGGCGCTTGGCATTATTAGGATATGGCAAGGACTGGTTGGCTCGGTGTCAAGTTAATGTGACTGAGTTGGGATATCAGGTCATGATGCTGGTGGCTTGGTCTCCCAGTGGGGCAGCACTATAAAGTTGCCATGAGTGTGCACTGTCACACTCATGGTACCCGTCCTGATATGACCTTAGATGTTGCCAGGACGTAAAACCCCAACAACCAACCACAAAAGGGCTAGAAACCACAATAAACGTGTGACACCACACCCCGGCCATTTCCGGTTTCCCAATGAATACAACATTCTACCAAGGGCGTGTGACTCATACCATACCTGAATATATGGTGTAGGTGTTAGAGTGTTTATTTTCTTATTAGCGGTGTACGCTAAGGCTAGTTATAGTTAATTCAGTGGTGTGTCAAGGTTAGGTTATATAATTTTCATATGTATTCCCTACATGAACATTCGATGTATCTTCATGGAAGATATACCCCTCTCTCAATTTGCTTCCACACAGAGAACATTCACTCGATGCCCCCTACATGATAGCGGCTCTTTCTGTCCATGACACATCCTTCTTACAAACAGATATCCAACAAAAGGAGAACGCTATCCGGAAGCGAGGCCTACCTGGTTTTGTGTCAGTGATGGCAATTAGTCTCATCCTGTTGGCAGTGATTGCCGTGTGGGAGAACCGCTGTATGTAGTAGACTTGGGTGGGAGGGGAAAGGGCGGTGGGAGGGGGCTGTCCACAGTAAGGACCCAGTCACAAATGAGGTTGTACAGGTTGGTCGACCATTGCACATTTGTCTAATTTGGATAGCACACCTGTCCCAAGGTGCGCTTGACCCACCTGCACCTCACTTCGCTGCGTTAGTACAGTGAGTGACCACCAGGGGGGCTGAGGGGATTGAGTTGTCGGGGGGGGGGGGGGGTCATTGTAACTCTCATAGTGTAGACGTACCACGCATGGGTCAAACAGTAAAAATAGAAGGCTGTTTGGAATTCTCATTCATTCTCCCACATTTTTGTTGGCTGTGTCCAGAGCATGGCGTCAGCGAATTGAAAATAACCCGTTCACATACTTGGGAATGGTCCAGATTTTCCAGTGATGTATTTGATTGATTTTAAACTGAAGAACAAAGACATCAAAAGGCGTTATTTTTCTCGGGGATTTGGATTGTGATTGTGAGCTTGGCTGTAATCCATCGATTGCTATTCCCTGGGGCTCCCTTCCCCCCCCCCCCCCCCATTGCACAAACCCTTTACCCATCATTTCTCCGAAAAATAAAAAATAAAAATAAATATATATACATGTATAATATGGAAAACCCATCATTTCTTCGGAAAAAGAAAAAGTAAATATTTATAACTCAAAAAAAAAGATTTATATATATTTTTTCGATGGGTAGGGGTATATATATTTGTATCTGAGTGTACACAAGACCTGGCCAGCTCCTGGGTACTTGAAAGGTCTTCTGTCACGAACCTGAGCCGTTGCCAAACTCTACTTGTGATGACCTAATAATACACAATGACAGGCCAAACCAAAGACAACTCTTAACAGTGGCAATGGCTGGTCGCAGTTGTAATGGAATTCTGGAAAAGCTGGGAAGTTTAGGAAATTTAAAAGCATTGATCATCCTGTCATTTTTTCTGACTGTTCAAAGTAAGCAAAATAGGTTTAATTAAAGTTGCATAATCCGATGGTTTTGAGTTTCTGCCATGCTTTTAGATAAATATATTAGACTGATAGCTATTATGTTTAGATTGGTGTGACTTTGATTAGAAAAGTGGCTAACTTTGGAGATATCTCAAGTGAAAATAATGGTTGAAAATCAATCTTCCTCCCCCCTCCTGTTTCGTTATGTCGGTGTGGAAAATAGTAGGCAGTCATAATAGGGTTTCTTCATTTAATCAAATACTCCGTGCTTATTTCTTCAGCCCAAAATGAGCAATAACCCTTTGAAAAAACCCAGCAGCATATATTTACTAATCTAAATAGGTTTAGAAATACTGGAAACGGGGGCAAACGCAGAATGTCAGGAGGGGTTTTCTCTCTCAGAGAAATGGCAGGTCTGTAAGCAGGTATAAATGGAGGGTTAGGATTTGGTATTAAACAGGTTTAATTCATGGTATTTAATTAATAAAATGCCCATTTTGATTAATAATTGATAGCCCGAGATCCTACTAAACAGTGATATAGTATACTCTCATTTTGTTATGGGAGGGGTGGGGGTCCAGGCACCCAAGAAATCCCCCTGCGTTTGCCCCTGGGAAAATGATGGTTCATGGTTCTGGAAAAGTATTGGAAGAAAAATGTGCATATGTCACTGTCGACGCATTATTGATCCATGTTCGCCTACACCCCGGGTTGGTCGTTCCGTTAAAGAGTTCTCTTTTAGTGTAAGGGCCCCCCGACCCTGGAGCTCGGTGATACTTGCACCATTGTGTGTGTGCGGGGGTAACTGTGTGTGTGTGTATTCATACATACATACATACATACATTCATACATACATACATACATACATACATACATACATACATACATACATACATACATATATACATATATACATATATACATACATAGATATACACATGCACACATACAGACATACACACATACATACATAGATATACACATGCACACATACAGACATATAGACACACACACACACATACAAGTCTCCGATGTGAAGCTAGTCCAATCTCGTCCTAAATGGAAGGTTCTTGTTTCTATATGCATATATGAGCGTGTGTGTGTATACATACATACATACATACATACATACATACATACATACATACATACATACATACATACATACATACATACATACATACATACATATGACAACATGCACACATACAAACATACACCAGACACACACACATACAAGTCTCCGATGTGAAGCTAGTCCAATCTCGTCCTAAATGGAAGGTTCTTGTTTCTATATGCATATATGAGCGTGTGTGTGTATACATACATAATACATACATACATACATACATACATACATACATACTTACATACATACATACATACATACATACATACATACATACATACATACATACATATATACATACATACATACATACATACATACATACATACATACATATACACATGCACACATACAAACATACACCCAGACACACACACATACAAGTCTCCGATGTGAAGCTAGTCCAATCTCGTCCTAAATGGAAGGTTCTTGTTTCTA
Organism: Branchipolynoe longqiensis; assembly: GCA_030323885.1. Lineage (NCBI taxonomy): Eukaryota > Metazoa > Annelida > Polychaeta > Phyllodocida > Polynoidae > Branchipolynoe > Branchipolynoe longqiensis. The sequence continues at coordinate 156,213,762 of CM059186.1, forward strand.
TATGCATATATGAGCATGTGTGTGTATACATACATACATACATACATACATACATACATACATACATGCATACATACATACATACATACATACATACATACATACATACATACATACACATACACACACATACATACATACATACATACAGACAGACAGACAGACAGACAGACAGACAGACAGACAGACAGACAGACAGACACACAGACACACATACACACACATACAGGTCTCTAGTGAAGCTAGTCCAATCTCGTCCTAAATGGAGGGTTCTTGTTTCTATTTCCATATATGTGTGTGTGTATATATGTATATATATATATATATATATATATAGTATATATATAATTCTGTAGCTATTATCTCAGTAGTAGAAAAATGTTTAGCCTTGGACCACAATGACAATGATATTTACATTTCATGTGGGGTTATTGTTGACATGATGAAGCTATTAAATTTCATGTGTGATTGTTGACCATGATAAAGCTATTAAATATCATGTCTTGTTTGTTGATAGCTATGTTGTAATGTGCATGCTAGGCGAACTCTTGGTTGAACACACAATCATTCTCATCCCAGTAATTGGGGAGGTTGGCAGGCAAAATGTAGGCCGCTCCCGGTGACAAACAATGCCACAGCTTTTTCCACCAAAATATAATGATTTCTCTATTAGAATATGTTCAACCAATGAACATGAAGTATGTTATTAAACTAACCTGAAGACACATGCATACAAAGATACCTCTCAGTAGACAGGAATTCCAAATATTTAATTTAAAATTCGGATAAATTGATGGGCGGGGTTTATTTGAGTTTTTTGTGTGTGCGAATATGTGTGTGGATACTTAGTGAAGCGGGCAGCTTGCCCCGGGTCGCTGGGTGGGCTGGACTCACGAGTCACTCGGATATACTCCCATCCTCGGCATGGCCACTCGTAAATACCGCAGCATGGTCTTCATAACACTTGAAGCACCGGTAACCTTCCCTTCCTTCTGTTGGTTCTTTTGTTGTGTGCTTAGTTGTGTGCTTTGTTGTATGTTTTCTTGTTGCTTTGTTTTGTGTACGCCTTGTGTCGGGATAAGATCCTCGTAGTGCATGCAGTTCTAGGTCACGGCGACTATTCCCGGATTTAGATGAAGAGCGGCCCGACGTAATTCCACTTGTGAGGCCCCTCGCAAAGGCCTATGGCAGCGTCAAACATATTATTCACCTTGGCCAGAGTACCCCTAGATTTTGAGGTTCCATGTTGTATATATCACAAGGGTGTTCTCTGTGGCGGAGTGGCTAGAGTGTCTGACTTTTTTCTAGGTCAGACTCCTAATCTGAAGTCGGTGGTTCGATTCCCAGGGACCCCACCTCTGCCAATTTGGATTTCCACCACTGTGTATAACTTACAGTGTCATCAAAGGCCAGTTGCTTTCATACCATGTCTATGTGGTGTGGGAGGTTAAAAATCCCTTGGGTCGTTAAAAGTGTAGGCTCTGCCTTTCTATCCTCAAACTGTCTAATGGTGAAAACAAGTCTATTCAGGCTTATCCATGATAGGCAGCATAAATCTTCAAGAAAAGGGTTACTGCTTGTTTTCTTTGGTTTAAGCACTCATCCTAGTTTAATGCTTTACATGCATGGTTGTTGGTATTAACATTTCTAATTTAGACTGAGTTAGAACACGCGTAGACACGCAGAGATCTTTGCCTTGTTCATGATTAACTCTGACTAGTCGAGAGGGCCCACGTCGAAGTGACTAACGGGTGCGGTACCTCTGAGAGACGGCAGCGCATTCCCTTGGTTTTTGCAGTGTTCAGAATCAGTTATGACTGAGGCAAAAGTTCACACGTCGAAGTAACTGGTGGGTGCAGGAAACAGAGACGGCAGTGCATGCCCTGGATCTTTGGCGTGTTCAGGATTATCTCTGACTGAGATGAAAGTTCCACGAGCACATGCTGTTGGTATTTGTTCGGGTTTTACATTCTGGGAACATGTAACGTCGGGGCATCGGGGTGTATGTGAGTGTGTTGGGGTGATGGTGGGGGTGGGAGGTAGGAGGCGGGGTGGAAGGTCATCACAACACCGACACTACCTCATGCTATCGTCCACAAATTCCACCTGTTAATAACCATTGACTGCGCTTGTTTGTTAACAGAGCATCGTGCGGGGAACCTCGTCCAGTCAGATGAATGGCGACCCGCGCAGCATCACGGTGGCCCGGTCCAACTCATTGCGCCAACAGAGCCCCTCCCAGTACCGGCGGGGCGCCGGGGGCGACCACCACCACCACCACCACCACCCGCCGCCACTGCACGAGAACGACCAGGGCCCGGGCCGGCCACGCGACCCTTACGGCGGCTACGGCGACTACCCGCCACCGAACGGCTCCCAGTACGGCAGCATGCCGCGCGGGGTGCACGGCGCGCCGCAACACGACCCTTACGGGTCGATGCAGCGCGGCGCCGCCGGCGACCCGTACGCGTCCATGCCGAGGGACGCGCATATGATGCAGCAGCACAGAGACCCTCACGGCCTGCCGCCGGGCCCGGCCCAGCGCGCCGACCCCTTCGCCAGTCTGCCCAGGGCGGGCGGTAGCCATAGCAACAACCATAGCAACCAGGGACATCCACGTGACTTCCGCGACGACGGGCGCGCCGACCACTACGGCGGACACCTGCGGGAGGCCGACCAGCCGCTGCCGTACGCCGATGGGCCGCAGTCCCTGCACCACGCCCAGCCGAACGGGCGCTTCCCGGGCGACGGCTACCAGGGCCAGCCGGGCGACCCGCGGGACTTCCGGGAATACCGCGACCAGCAGGAGTACGGTCGGCGTGGGCCGCAGGGCGAGCACCGCGGCAACGGCACCCTGCCGCACCAGCGCCCGACTCACCAGCAGCAGGCACAGCCGCAGCCGCAGCCGTCCCCGCACACCCCGGGCGGACACATGCCACCCCGGTCGCCGATAGGGGGCCACCTGCCTGCATACCAGCAGCAGCCGAACGGCTCGATGAGCACCCTGCAGCGCAACCAGCACCAGCAGCAGCACCAGCACATGGGCCCGCCGTCCCCCGCGCATGCGCCACGGTCACCGGGCGAGCCGCCGCAGCACCAGTTTGACCGGGTAGGTTCAACACCTGTAATTTAAGCCAAGTTGTTAATTAAAATGTCACCCTAGTGTATGTGTGTGTTAAAGTTGCATAGTCCGATGATTTTGAGTTTCTGTCATTTTTCTGAGATAAGTATATTAATTTAATTGTTATAATCTACTTTACTTTAGTTTGAAGTAACTTTTATTTTAAATAGCTAACTTTTGAGGTATTTGAAATGCAAACATGCCAAATTAATTTAGGCAAGCACGCCACAACTCTGACACCATAGCCTTCTGCAGTAACCGGTTCTATTCTATACACTACATCACGGTTCCGACTGCGCATGCGCTGAAAACGGCCTTGGGAGCAAAGCAAAGGCGTACGGCCATTGAGATTGCCTATACGCGCATTGAAAAAAGTCAGTTTTATTCAAAATTAATAGAAATCCCAAACCCTAACCATATCTATTTAATATAATCTTTTTGTTTAACCTGTTTTCTATATGTGTTCCAAGCGGTTTGTGCCTAGGTGGTGTGGTTTTATCAATATTTTACTTTTTCTGTATGGAGATTACTCACTGCCATTGACAATGCATTGAGTACTCTGGCTGTGGCTCTAACACTAGTCTGAGTGCCTAGATCTTTCTAAATCTAAATGCACATGGCATAAGATGTGCTGATTATATTAATGTAAATGCAATGCTGGATAACAGATTAATATCTTAATTTATTATATATATATTTTTAGTTAGTATTCTATGTTTCAAACAAGAGCTGAGATGAGCTGAAACTAGCACATTTCATAGCTGCACCCAGTGTATTAGCATGTGCCATGTGCTTCTGGGGGGGTTGTTTTGCTCTGACCCATCCCACAATGAAATGCGCCGCTGGAACCGTGATGTAGTCTATTGATTTAGTATGCCCTTCTATGTGGCGACAAATGCTTAATAAGTGCACCAGTAACTAAGTTCAGGTAGGATCAAATCTAGATTTTGGTTTTGAAAATTTGATGTTTTCATCGGACTATGCAGCATTAAGATTGGCCGGATGATGCCAATGTCCTAGAAACAATTAAGGGCTTCCGATAAATGTGCTCGCAATACCATGCAATGCTGCAGACACTCACATCAGGCTCTGTATATATGTTAAAGTCGTTTTTGGGGTGTTTTTTTTTTCTCTCTGGACGCACTCTCCGAATGATACCATAACATCTCCATAACTGCATTAATTTTAATATTCATTAATTAAAATTAATCGCATGCAGACTTGTAACCTCTATGGTAATGCCACTTCTTGAAGAGACTACATGTATTCACACAAAAACAAGGATTATTACGTCTTGAATCACCTACATGTATGTATATATATTTATATAAGTTGAAGTTTTAGGCGCTAGGCTATGTGAGTGCCGGGAGATGAAGGTATATCCGTCTACTGGTTAATTAACTCTTTGATCTCATGCATGACGGACGTATGAACTACATAGGTGAGTCTTTTACCTATTCAGCTAACTTATTCATAGGTCAACCTTCCTTCCGTGTTGAGTATTACTACATTCAGATTAGATACAATGTATATTAAACAGACCTGCCTACCCAATGCACTCCCACATATGGAGAGACAATTTATCTATGCTGATAACTCAAAGAATAAAAGAAATAATTTGGTTGACCTATTTTACGAAGATATTTATTGGCTTATCACATTGATTCAGTAACTACCCAGATAGGATAGTGCCATCGGTCTGGAGATGGGGCACAATTAGACTTCATTCAAACTAGCGTAAGAAATTTGGGGATTTCTTGCTTAATATAGAAATTAAGCTAATTTATACTTGAAATCGACCAAAACCCAAATAGGAACAAACTTGTATGTAAAAGCGCTATTTATTATGTTACAAATTGGAATTGAATGAAGAACTTAGTTTAAAGGGAAGTTGATAATATTATCCTTGGTCGCATGCCATAGAGACCAAACTATGGTAGCACTGTCCATTAAGGATCTAAGAATAAGCAGAGAGGAAGACATTAAGTGAAGTAAATTGCTATTTTTTTTAAATTGAACGGGACAGGAGATCCCAACTCCACAGTAGATCATACCTATAAGAAATCATGTGTGGTAAGAAGACTGAAAGAATATTTGAAAACATTAAGGAAAAAAGTGAGCAATTATTAATAAATGTCTTTTGGGCACATAGTATAGGTCAATCTAAATGAAAATCACATTAATGTGGAGAAATAAGTGTCAAGTTGGGATTATCCTCTCAAGAGCTTGAGAACATAATTGTAATCATAAACAATGCTGGTTGTTCACAAAAGGAGGAAGAACCTTAAGCAAAAGATGTTATTTTAAAAGGCTGTCCACTTATGTTATTTCCAAGAAATATTAAGTAGAACATGAAAAGAATTAAGAAGAAAATCTTATGGTAAATAGGCTCATTACATCAAAATCTCCCTGCACTTATATAGCCTAGTGGCTAGAACTTGAACTAAAGTAGATTAGTTAAACGAAACTGACATTTCGTATAGTTGTTGGATAGCCTCTGTTTTGTTAGAGGCTATAGACGAAGACAAGGCCCTCATACCCTTCAATGACCAAATTGATTTGGGAAATAACTAAACATTCCACGATTTCCGCGACTAGTATGACACCTGGTGATAGGCAACGACACTCGTGTTGTGGGTCAGATTTTCAACCAATCAATCAATCAATAGGATACAGCTGTAATTATCAAAAATGATTAAAAAATGGTAAGTATATTTTCTCTATGAATTCACATTTGTGCCGAAAAGACTGTGTCAGTAGCTCAATATGAAGCCAGAGTTAACAGAGCCTCAATTGCCTCTCCACGGACTCTGTGACCCACAAGTCCAGTCTGGATTACTCTCTGCGCATGCATCGCAGAAATCGTGTATTAAAATGAAAATATCAAAAGCTAAGGAAATTAAATTTACCTAATTAACTTTAATAGTAGGGGCGTATTTACCATATAGAGTAGGTAATGGATTAATTAGTGGATGCCACCGGACGCGGTGGCCCAATCGGTAAGAGCACACGCTTCCCATGCGGAAGGTCAGGAGTTTGAATCCCAGTTGAGTCAAACCAATTACTTACAAAATTGCTACTTATCGCTTCCAGGCCTGGTGCTCGGCATTATTAGAATAGGGCAAGGACTGGTTAGCTCAGTGTCAGGATAATGTGACTGAGCGGGATATTGGGCCATGGTGCTGGTGACATAATCTCCCAGTGGGGCAGCACTATGAAGTCACCATGAGTGTGTACTGTCACAAGTCAGCACCCGTCCTGATACTACCATAGATATTGCTAGGATGTAAAGCCCTAACAAACAAAACAAACAATTAATAGATGGGTATAGATTCATCTCCCTGTGATCTGTACAGCTTCGGTCATAGCCTTCAACAAAACAGAAGCTATCCATCTATATATATCTATTCCAGAAATAACTTTCATTTAACTAATGTATATATATACATATATTATATGCACACATGATTGAGCCAAAAGATGTATCTGTTTGTGATGATATTATGACAGCAGACACTATCACCACAGTCATTGTGGAAATCATTGCCCGACTTGACCACCCTCCACGTAATACTGATAACAACCCCAGCGTCTGAGGGACCTTGACCCCTCCCTAGTACAAGCCCTCTCACCCTCATGTACAAAAGCTGGCATGGACCCCACCCCCACCTCCAACTCCCACTATACTTACTCATATTACTGTCGTCCTTTCACATGTTTACATATGTGTGCAAGAGTGATTGTGTCTGCTATTATGAAGTTAATTTAATCACGGCTGTTCTTACGTTGTACCTGTGTGCCTAACTTGCAGGAAGAGCGTACAATACTTTCAATTTGTCAACTGTCATTGTCACGTTTCTGGCACTCAAAATGTGTTGATGGCATCTCACCTACACACGAGGTGACATGCCTGTTTGTCTGCTCCTCTCGACGCTGTCACCCGCACCACTCTAGGCACTCCTCACAATAAGCCTTAATGGAACCTTGCTTTTAGTTTATGTATAAATATATATAGCTTTAACAAATATATCATGCTCGTGTTACAGTTGCGTAATCCGATGGTTGTGACTTTCGGGCATAGTTATATTAATATATTATTTTTTCGGAGGTGTGAGTAGAGAGATCTCCTTAATATACACATTGTAAATAGGGAGGAATAACGTGGCCGAAGGGAGGAGGGTGTAGCACACCCTCCGACAGGTGATACAAAATGGTGCATTCTGATTTTTTTTAAATTTTAACGAGCTAAAATGATTCTTTGGCGGGAGATTACAAATTAAAAGCGGACAATCAGGAGATTGGGGTTATTTAGTATATTTTAGTGAGATCTGCCAAATCTGGGGTTATTTTGTATATTTTAGTGAGTTCTCCTGCCAAATCGGAAGACTTAGCACCTCTTATAAATATATATATATAGAGATGTATCGTTATTATTTACTTAATTTTACTTTGGAGTAACGTTTCTCATAAATGGCAAACTTGGGTAATATTTGAAGTATAGACCTGCAAAATAAAGTTAGCGTGCACACAAAAATGTTGGACATCATACGCTTGCAGCAGTGACAGGTTCTATTAAGTTGACTTCTTAACTTAAGTTCTTCGACGCAGCAAGAAATGTTTAATAAGTGCATCGGTATCTAAATTGCATGTGTAGTGGGAAATCTAGGCAAGTGCTATGGTTTCGAAAATGTATGTTTCATCGGATGGTGGAATATATAGTTTTTATGTAGGTGCATATATTATAACTGCATAGTCCGATCAAAGCATCACATTTTAAAAAGCAAAACAATTATCTAGATTTGAGCCTATATATCTAACTTAGATACAGGTGCACTTATTAAGTTTATGTTGCTGCTTTGAAGGACATACTCAGTCAATTTAATAGAACCTGTTAGTCCTGACGCCTATGGGCTCTGAGGTTTGGCAAGCATGGCAAAATTAATTTGGCATATTTACACTTCAAATATCTCCTACGGTAATCATTTTAAAGCGAAGTTACTAAAGTATGGTAAATTGTAGCGATCAACCCAATATATCTATCGCAGAAAATTGTCCAACTTTAATTAACAACAATTGTTGCCAGTAGCTGTGATGCTGGTGAGACTGTTGACTGGCCGTGAAGTAGGGGTGTGTTCACGAGTACCAATGGTGGCAAGCCACCTACCGTCACACGGAAGCACTAATTACAAAATGTCCGCAATTAATGTTCAAGCTACCATATAGCTAGTATCTCACAGATAAAAGTCGCCTTAGAAAAAAGACGGGGATGGGGAAGCGGAGAGAGGTGGGCGGTGAAGAAGTCAAAATCAGAGTTCCAGTAAATCTGACAGTGCTACGCATCTATCGGGGTAAATGACCTATATGACCTAGGACACACAAAAATTGAGCATTTCGCTGAAAATCTTAAATTTCTCGTCCGTCGTTTATTTATATTTATGAGTAGAATATTGATTTTGCCTCTATTGGGATTTTTTCTTAGTGTAACAATGCATATATTATATATAATATATATTATATATATTGGATATATTATATATATATTATATGTGTATGTATGCATATGTGTATATATTAAGTACAACAATTGTGTTGTTGCTTTAAAATAAGTGAAGTGTAAGTTGAGTGTTGCAGGTGTGCGTTTGCGCGTGTCCCACCGCAGTGTCGTGGTTCGTCTGGTTTCCTGTAGGTGACGCATGCTCACGTCTCTCTCGGTGCTTGTGTCTGTTTGAAGGGTGGTCCACCTCCTGGGTCTATACCTGCGCCGGCCGCCCACCAGCAAGGCCCCCCGAGGGCCGCCGAACCCCCTCAGCAGCTCGCCCTCAGTCCCTACTCCAACAGCCAGGGGGCGCCACCGTCACCCTCCCAAAAGGCGGGCCCGGTGCCGGTAGGCGGAGCGCCCGGCGCCAAGACGCCGACGACGCCCTACCCCGAGGGGGCCCAGACCCGGCTCTCGCACGAACAGGTGGGGGTCTGTGTGCACCGCCGTCCTGGTGACGTCACCGGGACGCGCGTGGCGCCACCATGTGTGTGTGACGTCACCGCTCGAGGTCCGTCGTCTGCCCGCCTGGCGGCAACCACCCGGCTCGTGGAGCCCGGGTCAAAGGGTTCTAACATGTTGCAGTATGCAAGGCATACACCCATATGTGTATTAAAGCATACACCCACACATATCCACACGCACACAGTTACACACGCACAGGGTCCGTATGGGGCCTGGAAAGTTTTGAAAAGTCTTGAACTTCATTTGCCTCGTTTCAAGACCTAGAAAAACCTTGAATTTAACCTATGTGGAGTGATTCGTCTTGAACTGTCCCCACTGATCTAAATTAATCCAAAATCGCCCTTTGCCACTGTTTTTCTCCCTCCCTGAAATCCAAATGAAAATAGTCTTGAATTCCTATCAAAAACAGCCTTGAAAAGCCGTGAAATAGCCTTGAATTCCATATCTTCATCTGTGTACGGACCCTGCACGCACACACATACAGACACACACACATCTCATTCACCAAAAGACACATTTCACAAAGCATGTACACTTGTATTCTCTTCCTCCTGGCAATGCGTCTCTATCTCAATCTTTACCTTTCACTCAGTCTATTGTCTATTTCCCCATCCACTGCACCGCTTAAGGTTATTCTTGAGTTATTCAGATAATTTATTATCATACCGTATTTGTGGCGTTTTACTTGGGATGGGGGTGATACTGATTTATAGAAAGGTATTTTTAAATATATATACTTTTTGTAATATATATATTAGTATATATATTTTCTAATATATAATTTTTTAGTATATATTTTTTTATTATATATTTATTTTAATATATTTTTTAATATTTATATATTTTTTGATAAATATATATTTTTTGATAAATAAATATTTTCAAATAAATATATATATTTTTTATAAATAATTTTGTGTAATGTATATATTTTTAATATATATTTTTTGTAGGGTTCCGAACCCTGGTCAAGTCAAACCAATGACTTAAAAATTGATACTTGCCGCTTCCTAACCAGGCGCTCGTCATTATTAGGACAGGGCAAGGACGGGTGTGCTCAGTGACATGATAATGTGACTGAGTGGGATACCAGGTCATGGTGTGGGCGGCCTGGGTTCCCAGTGGGACAGCACTATAAAGTCGCCATGAGTGCACACTGTCACAAGTCGGTACCCGTCCTGATATGACCTTAGATGTTGCTTGGACGTAAAACAACAACAAACAAACAAACCTGTGGCAAGTAATACATATCTAATTCAAAGTGATCCTTCCGATGCTGCCTTAAGCATTTTCTACGCCATTGAATAAGGATGTTTAATAACTTTGGCCTGGCATATATTTCTCAGGCTGAACAAGACATGTTGCCTTGCTTCCAGTAAAAAAAAATTTTTTAAACTTGACTAAATAAGATTAACGTTTTCATGGGTTTTTGTATTTATTTCAGCTTATTTCCTGTTTGTGTTAACATTTAATCTCCCCTTGGAATGGTGAATTTGAATAGAGTTCCTCTAATTTTGTTGTTTCACTATTACGGCTATACTACAGGTGGAAGCACTCTCCCAAATGGCAAGCAAGGAGGAATCCGTATGGCCTATATTACTATTTCAGTTTTTTTAAATATATATAAATTCCCATGCTAAATACAATTACCCGAACATTAGCATAGTTGTTAGTTCGTGGTGATTCACAATTATTTAACCATGTTATCACACAATTATGTAATATAAATTTAAGTAAGTTTCAATTTGCTTGGGGTTAAATGAAAAGTTTGAAAACAGATGTGCAAATCAATGCAAGTGTAAGGCTTTTTTTCCTTTCTTTTTATTAAAATTTTGTTGTTATGGTGCTTACTAAATGTGAACTGATTTATTGTTAACTGGCTCTCGGGTTAAATTTGCTTTCTCTCCCCGCCCCCTCCCCTCCAAGAAAAAATCCCAACAGAAAATAAAGAAAAATTGGAAAAGGATAGAACAAAAGCGCATTTATAGTTTTAGGTCTGGTGAATTACAGGAGATTTTATTGTTTCAGTCGAATGATTTGCAGAACATGAATCCAAATGGAAGGCGGTTTTAGTTCGCACCAGCTATACATTTAAAACAATTCTTTTGAAATGATATATTTTGTTTTAATTGTGTTGAGTCTGGCACCTGACCACTCAGTTCCTCACGCACATCTGACGACGTTCTGGTAGTGACTAGCGTAGCAGTGGTGTTAGTGACACTAGATATATATATAGGTTAAATCTCTGATCAACCTTCTTGTTTTTTTGCTGCATTTCGAAGTGGGGTGATAGGGTAAGAAACAGTACATAACATTCTACACATCACGAGTAACACGGAACCCTCTAGACACTACAATCAACAAATTGTTCTAACCACCACACCTTCCTTTACGTCACAACAAATGTTATCTATACACACATATAGATGTGTGTATATGTGTGTATATAATATATACATACATACGTAAATATGTATAGATATGTGTATGTAATATATATGATATATATATAGTATATATATAATCACATGTATGTGTATGTAATATATATCTATATTTATTTTATGCACACACATACACATATCTATATATATTATTTTGTACACACGTTATACATATATCTACATATTATTGACTTGTTTATTCATTTTCATAGTCATGTATTTGTCAAACATCATTCAGTTCCATTGCACCCCTAATGGTGTTAAGTTTAGTTTTTGACATTCACTTTTAAGCACCTTACATTAAATTTTAATTAAAGCATGACTTCGAATGTGAAGAGTAATATCCATCGACTAAATTTAGGGGCGAAACTGTTTGTTCCGGTTTATTTATCTTGTAGAGTTTAAGATTATTTTAACACGTGATAACCATGTAGACACAGTAAGACATGTCACTTTCTTTTGTAAACACGGTTTATGTGAATATATCCTAATCATCTGATTTTAAATTTGCACGAATAGTATTGCATGATTAATTTGACATATAACACTGTGTATATAATGAAATACTTAATACTGATCTAGAAGTTATTATCTAAATATTATGTTGTTTAACAAAATTTGTATTAATTTGTAAATCGTGTAGGTAATTGTTTTATAGCTAGTCCTGTAGCAAATAAGGTAAACTCAGCAAATAGATGCTTAAATATTAGACCTAAATTGTTCACTGCCTTTGTTAATACCCTCCTTTATCAAACCAGTAGCTGCACACTCTGGTTAATAATGGAGCTGCACGTTTAGAAATCTCTACTTTTGCTTATGTACTATGTGATTATTTTATGGTTGTGGTGTAACAACATTATTTTGTAACATGTAATTATTTTATGGTAAAATTCAAATTCAAATTTACTTTTATTCTATCAACTCCAACCCGGAACCAAACAAGTGGATTTAGTAAATGTGGGGTTTTATGATTTTGTTTTGTTTCTACTTTAATTTATGTAAAGTATTTTTGAACATTTAATTTATGTAGCCGGTTTTTTGCGGTGTTTTTTCAACCCAATAAAAAACAATAAATTTATATATACATAAACATTTTTTTTAATATTCAAAAAGTGAAAAAAGGGAGAGAGAAAACCCCAAGAAGAAGCCTGCTCCTTATTAGCTAGGGTTCGATTCCAAGTTGTAGTTCCGTTGTACAATGAGTTCACCGCGTTCGCGCCCCGTTCTAACCGCCTTACCACGAATTGCGCACAGTTCCGAGAGGCACTGCAGATGGTGGTGAGCCCAGGCGACCCTCGCGAGAACCTGGATAACTTCATCAAGATCGGAGAAGGCTCGACGGGCATCGTGTGCATCGCCACAGACCGCACGACTGGCCAGCAGGTGGCTGTCAAGAAGATGGACCTGCGCAAACAACAGCGGCGGGAGCTGCTCTTCAACGAGGTGGGTGCCGGCAGTCAAGTGGTGTAGAGCGCCAATAGGTGGTTTCCACCACCAACCAGCCCTCTGGTGGCAGTGGGAGGAACCCGTGTTTTGGGTGATCGGGTCACCATGCAGCATGTTCTATGAAAATGGTTTTATAAAGTGTTTCCACCACCATCCCGCCCTCTGGTGGCAGTGGGAGGAACCAGTGTTGTAGATGATTAGGTCATTGTGCAGCATGTTAATGTTCTGTGGAAATGGTTTTATAAAGGATTTCCACCACCAACCAGCCGTCTGCTGGCAGGTGGCGGAACTAATATTGTGGGTAGCTCCAGGTCTGTTATATCAGAGCTGGACGGAATGGCTCGCTAGGTTGAGCACAGATTTTCCATGCGTGCGGCAGTGGGATTAATCACTGCCTGAGTCAAACCAAAGACATACAATATTGACACGTTGCTACCTAGCCTGGTGTGAATTACTGGGAATGGGCAGGACCTAGTTGGTTCCGTGTCGGAATAATATGACTAATAATGTAATATGACTTAGTGAGATATTGGGTCATGGCGCCGTTACCACGGTATCCCAGTGGGGCAGCACCATATGGTCGCCACCTGTGCAACCTGTCATACAATTGGGTACCCCTTCTGATATGACCTGGAATGTCACTAGGACGTAAAACTACAATAAACTAATTGGCAGGGTGAGAGATCCTGTGTGGACGTCTTGTCGCTCTCCCCAGAAGGCACAGGGAGATGTGCGTGCATCTGCCAACTGTACCCGGTGTCATGGCTTCCTTCCAGTGTGTTCAGATTAGCACGGTATATCTTAGCTGTACTTGCTGATGTGTTAGTATCATTGTGAAGGCTATTGCGTTGTTTCGCAATAAAAGCGTCGTTGGGTCTAGTACTGAAATAAAGAAATACAAATGATGCGTATTGCTATGTTACATTGTGCATTGCTTCATTTAAAAAAAGAATTTTCTTTTCTTTTTTTGAATGCATTAGTTGATTAAGCAGCGGAATTTTCAATCGCGATCAATTGGTCTTCCTCATTCCACTGCTCCTTGCCATATCCTACTAAAGCACCTGTCACACCTTACCGGACTGAGTACCGGAGACCACCGGACAAAGAATTTTCTAGTCCGGTGCTCTCCGGTACACAAAATGTATCGAAATGGACTGTAATTGGGTCAATTGCCGCCGGGTGACCGGACAAGTACCGTACATGTACCGGACGAGAACCGGACACATAACGGATGGGTACCGGACAAACCGGACATCAACGGATGGGTACCGGACATGTATGGATGGGTACCGGATGGGTACCGGACAAACCGGACACGTCAGTCCGGCGGTGTCCGGTAGTAGTTTTGTGCATGTTCAAAACTTGTACCGGACAACACGACACCGCCGGATGGGTACCGGACATGTACCAGACATCGCCGTACAGTACCGGAGAGTGTCTGGTTCTCCTCCGGTTCCCCAGTCCGGTAAGGTGTGACTGGGCCTTCATGCCGAATGCCTGGCTAGGTAGTGACAAGTATCCGTCATTGCTTTTACTCAGGAAGGGTAAAAAGATGTGAGCCAGTAGGTAATCGAGATTTGCTTACCTTTAATGGGATGCTGGAACTCTTGTAACATGGTTTCACTGAATTAGGTTTAAATAAAGAGAAATCACAGTGTGCTTAAATCTTATGCTATGGAAGATCTATGTTAAATTTTACACTATGGAAGATCTAGTCCATGCGACTGGACAGGATGGCCAAAGAGCACTGGCTGCCTTCCTGTGTGGAAAGTTGTGGGTTCGAGTACTAGCCGAGTCTAACCAGTGACGTCCAAACTTGATACTTGTTGCTACCTAACCTTTCAGTCAGCATTAACAGGATAGGGCATGCACTGGTTTACCAAGTATCAGGATAATGTGACGGCGTGGGTTATCGGGTCATGATGTTGGTGGCCTGGTCTCCCATGGGTGCAAAACCATGAGGTTGCCATGAATGTGCACTGTCACAAGTCAATACCTGTCCTGATATGACCTTAAATGTTGCTAGGACGTAAATCCCCCCAACGAACAAACTATGTAGGTGGAGTGTTTGTAACCGAGGCCTCAACCATCTTCGCTTGACTTGCGGGCGGAGGGCGCCGAGCGGCGGTGGTGGTGAGCGGCCGTGGCGCCGTCAGGTATGCTGGGCACCGGCGCCGGGCACTGGCCACCAGGCGCCGGACGCCGCTGTGTGCCAAGAATGTTCGCCCTTGTAAAGCCGATCAGTTGGTTGGCGCCCAACCAGAAGGGCCGTGACCCCCAGCCACCTAGCGGTGACCCGTGACTACAGGAAGGCAGGGGCCCCGAGGAGTGTGGGCAGGGAGACATTTTTATTATCTAATATCTGTGCCGCAGAGTACACGCGAGAGGCTGACTAGTGCGTTTTCAAAGTGAAATGTTTGGCACTGGAATTTTGATGTGTGGCATGGGAGTTTTTACTCTCCCAATGTAGGTAGGCCGTAAGTGTTAGTTACCATGCAATAGGGCAAGGACTAGTTGGCTCAGTGTCAGGATAATGTGACAGTGGGATATTAGGTCAAAACCTTGTAAGTGTGACACCTATTCTGTGGAATACTAGACTGGATGGCCGAATGAGTTGAGCGTCGTCTCCCGTTTTGGTAGATCGTGGGATTCGACCCATGGATTCGAACCCTGGTCGAGTCAAACCAATGATTTAAAAATGTATACTTGTCGCTTCCTAGCCAGGCGCTCGGCATTATTAGGGTAGAGAATTAATCTGGGTTATTACCAAACAAACAAAACCATTACAAAAAACACATAGGACTTTTACTGGTAGCTGTTATCCTACATGAAACATCACAAGTGTGACGTCATTGCTCCTAACACCCCCAGCCAAGACATGGAGCACTAGGGTCGGGTCGTTTTACACACGGCCCTTGTATTTTTAGGCTCCACTGGCGATGTTCTATTTGAAAGCCTGACGACTCGGATGACGTGAGTGGTCCGGACCGTCATAATCGAATACAGCCACTGTGTTTGTTTGCCATCTCAGTGGATCGACTTTTAAGTCTCTCGGGCTACGCAATGCTATCACAGATGACAGTTGTAGTGTTACAATGGTGCCGCCACCTTGTGGGTGTGTCCAAAACTAACCCATTACTAGTGGCGACACCTATTGTATGCGAGGGAAGTAAAAGCTGATTTGGAGGCTAGGTGAGTCGCTGAGAAAGCTGCACAAGCCACTATATAGGTTTCAGATGAGTGGACAAGTAGCGGGCTGTGATAGATAATTATTCGAACAATATAATTAGCATATTAGATTGCAAGGTGATGTGGTTATGTCCATAACCCATCTTCCTGACACTTTTTCTATAAGGTTGTTTAGCAGCCCTGACACATGGTTGCGGGAGTAAGTAGCTAAAGGACTGCACCCTATGTATTTACCCAGGTTGTGATCATGCGTGACTACCACTTCTGTGGGGTTGTTTAGCAGCCCTGTCACAGGGTTGTAGGAGTAAGTAGCTAAAGGACTGTGCCCTATGTATTTACGCAGGTTGTGATCATGCGTGACTACCACTTCTGTGGGGTTGTTTAGCAGCCCTGTCACAGGGTTGTAGGAGTAAGTAGCTAAAGGACTGCACCCTATGTATTTACCCAGGTTGTGATCATGCGTGACTACCACTTCTGTGGGGTTGTTTAGCAGCCCTGTCACAGGGTTGTAGGAGTAAGTAGCTAAAGGACTGCCCCTATGTATTTACGCAGGTTGTGATCATGCGCGACTACCACTTCACAAATATCGTCAACATGTACGACAGCTTCCTTGTCGGTGACGAGCTGTGGGTCGTTATGGAGTTCCTGGAGGGAGGCGCGCTCACCGACATCGTCACACAAACCAGGTGGGTGTTTGCTCCCCTCCCCATCCTGATATGACCGTAGATCTTGCCAGGATATAAACCTCCAACAACCAACCAGTTGTTACCATGTACCCTCCTCGGTGATGCACGATCCCCCCGCTTCCTCCTACTCACCCACCCCCCACCTGACCAAACCACTCCTCACCCACCCTGCATGGAATAGTTTATAGGATGGTTTCTGTTAAACATGATCATTATTAAAATGTTTATTGACATATTCCTCATTCATATGAATTCAGTTCATTTAATAGTTAATTTATTGGTTAACTACAAAGCCATGTTCTCCAGTGTATTGCTCAGGGGGTCATCCAAAGTTTTCAATTTTGTTCAGGGTCGCGCAAAGCGTGCAACAGGGGCAGTGGGGGGGGGAGGTAAATGACTTTTATCATTTAATAAAATGTTTATATTTTTTGGCGTACTTTATGTTCTGTAGTAAAATGTTGTTATGTACTTCGTTGGGGTCGTTGGGCGGAAAAATATTGCATGTGTACGAGAACCTTCATACGACCGTGAAAATGTTGAAAACTTTGGATGACCCCTTAGGTGATTAGCTACTTTTTTTTCTATGAATAGTTATTTCATGCTGAAATAAGATGTTCATGATAATATATGTGATCATTTGAATGTCATGATTTTTTTCAAATCTCATCAGGATATGAACAGTTCTTGATGTATTGAAGTTTTAATGTATTTATTATAATATTATAATATATTATATTCCATTTATTATATTCTATTATATTTTCTTATTTTATATGTATAGTACACCTGGCAAAAAATAATCTATGACATGTAAAATCTACTTCTTGAATGATAAAAATGTGTAACTAAGGATTAGGTAACATTTTGCATGTGTACAAGAAGCTTCTAAAGTCTAATACCGCTAATTGACCTACTTCCCACTTCTCCATTACCCAACGCCTCAACTGGTGAATGTTCGAGGGTGTGCATAATGGTAGTCTCCCCGGGTTATTTTCTCCTACCACATGGCTGTTAGCTGTCTGTCTGACCAGATGGGATGGCCGAATGAGTTGAGTGTTCGTCTCCCGTTTTGGTAGATCATGGGATTCGAACACGGGTCGAGTCAATCCAATGACATAAAAATTTATACTTGTCGCTTCCTAGCCAGGCGCTCGGCATTATTAGGATAGGGCAAGGACTGGTTGGCTCAGTGTCAGGATAATGTGACTGAGTCGGATATCAGGTCATGGTGCTGGCAGCCGGGTCTCCCAGTGGAGCAGCACTATGATGCGCGAAAAGGAAGAAGGGAAGGCGGGGGTGGAAATAAGGCGTTTATTTACGCCTCAGACAGACAGAGTATACAGAGGAATGAAAGAGAGGCTCATGAGGAGCGACAGTAAATAAGCTCATAAGGAGCAACAGTGTAAGTAAATATGACATAAATGAAGAGATGTAAAGAGGCTCATGAGGAGCAATACATCAGGGGGGGCTCATGAGGAGCAAATGTCAGTAGATGAGTGAGGGGGTGCCGAGGAGCCCTCCACCGCTGGAAGAGAAAAGTGTATAAGAAAGAAGATGGGTGGGTGGGTGGAGGAAAAAGGGGAGAGAGCTGGAAGGCGGAAGGAGGGCGAGTGCCTGAGGGAGGCCGGCGGGCGACCTTATAAGGGAAGGGGGACGGGCGACAGCAGGTGAGGTGTGAACGCTGCCGGCCCGGTGGAGGGCGAGAGGTGGCGAGCAGCGGGCGTCGGGTGAGGCGCGAGTGCTGCGCGACACGGGGCCGGGGGGAGGTGGCGGCGCGCGGCGGCGTCGGGCGAGGTGAGAAAGCAGCACGACAGCGCGGGGCGGGGGAGGGTCTCTTCCTCTCTTCGCATCAAATTGGTACCCATTCTGATATGACCTTAGATGTTGCCAGGACGTAAAACTCCAGCAACCAACCAATTAGCTGTCTCTCCAGAGACTGCCACGTTGTCGTAGGAGAAATTGTGCGCAGGTATTTCAATCGCCCAATTTTAGCTTTGTTGATAACTATGACTAATATAGTAATAAGGTTTAGCACTGTAAACAAAGCCAAGTTTCGTGTAAAGGGTTAATTGCCCAATAATGGGACTCATTGGAGAGCATCCCACTGTCCTTGTCGTGATTGTATTAACACCCACCTAGACGTCGATTACCACCTTTTCGTTCTTTGCGATCACTTTCATCCCATATATTATGAATGTAACTTACTTAAATTTTATGTGTTAAATAATCCAACTTTTACTTTTAACTTATTTAAGATGTAATTTGTTTGTTTGTTATAACTAAAAGAAATTAAATTTAAACCACAGTGACAAAAAATAACAAAACTGTTGGTTGGTTGTGGCGAGACTGGTGTTTTTTGAGACATTTCGAGTTGGCAGTCAAAGTGAAGCTCTTGATGGTGTGTTAAACTCTAGGGTAAGTGTGTGTGTGGGGGTTGGGTGTATATACTATATATATATAGCATCTCTGTGGTGGTGTGTTAGCATGTATTGAGATTGGTGTTTTCGTAGTGTTCCGAGTTGGCAGACAAGACGAGGCGCTTGGCGGTGGTGGTGTGTTAGCATGTATTGAGACTGATGTTTTCGGAGTGTTCTGAGTTGCCAGACAGCGTTAGCATATAGTGAGAATGGTGTTTTCAGGGCGTTCCGAGTTGATAGACAAGACGAGGTGCACGGTGGTGGTGGTGTGTTAGCGTGTAGTGAGATTGATGTTTTCGGGGGTTCCTAGTTGGCAGACACGGCAAGGCTCTCAGTGGTGGTGTGGTGGTGTGTTAGCGTAGTGTGTTAGTGTTTTGGGGGCATTCCAAGTTGGCCGACAAAACAAGACTCAGTGGTGGTGTGTTAGCGTATTGTGAGACTGGTGTTCACGGGGGGTGTAATTGATTAATCAACTCGGGTTACCCGATCCACTTTTTGGCACATGCGCACATCCTACAGACTCGAGTCGAATAATCGAATACGCTTCTCCACGCTCGGGGTGGAAAAAATGATGGTTTAATCCCAAACCTTTTTTTTTTTAATAACCGATAAAATTACAGCAAAATAGGGTTTAAAGTATTTTATGATGGCCTCGTTTAGCTATATTTCCATTTAATTAATCTAGGTTATTCTTTAAAATAAATATGTATGACTGGTACTAATAGCTGTTAGCCTGCAGGACGGTACATGCGCAAATGTAACGTCATAGCTCGTAGCCAACCCCAGCCAAGAGGTGGGTTACTGGGGTCGGATCGTTTTGCACACGGGACGTGTATTTGTCGACTCCACTCACGGTGTTTGATTTGAAATTCTGACGACTCGGATGACCAGAGTCGCCCGGGTCGTGTTAATCGTTTGGCAGACAAGATGAGGCTCTCAGTGGTGGTGGTGGTGGTGTGTTAGCGTGTAGTGAGACTGGTGCCCGTACTAACCCCGCCCCGTCCCTCCGCGTGTATGTGCTGCCCCTGCCTGCTGTCTGCCCGTGCTTACCGTAAGACCCGTGTGTGTGCGCCTTGGGGACCCACGTGGCAGAACCTCTCCCTCTTGTAGGATGGACGAGCAGCAGATCGCCACAGTGTGCAAGGCATGCCTCAAGGCACTCGCCTTCCTGCACGCCAACGGCGTCATCCACAGGGATATCAAGTCCGACTCCATCCTCCTCTCGTCTGACGGCAAGGTAGGCTGGTGCTGACCTTGGCGTGACCCACGGTGGGGTCACGTGATTGCATGTACATACCATTATTTAGCCACTCTTTCTTTTAGTGCAAGATGATAATCTTTCAGTTTTACATTTTTAAAAATCTCCCTCTCTCTCTCTCTCTCTCTCTCTCTCTTGCAAAATAGATTTACTCCCGGTTTTTTACTAACTATTATTGTCATTATCTTTATTATTATTAATATTATTACTATGATCACTTTTATTATTGGTGGTGTTGTAATTTAATGTAAATTTCAATGTGAGTAACAAGACTGACACAAGAGATACCACTAGCTTTTCGCCCTTGCTTTTGCTGTACTTCTACAAACCGGAAGTGATGTAACTGCAAACCGGAAGTGGTGTGAATACAAACCGGAAGTAGTGTAGCTCTGCAAACCGGAAGTAGTGTAAGTTTACTGATGGGGCGGCTGCCTTCCACCTGACAAATACCTTAAGGTGGGCGGTGTGCCCTCTTGGTGTACAACGTCCTCACAGAGCGGTGTTGTTGTCTGCAGGTGAAGCTGTCTGACTTCGGCTTCTGCGCGCAGGTGTCACCCGAACTGCCGAAACGCAAGTCGCTGGTGGGAACGCCATACTGGATGGCACCCGAGGTTATCTCGCGGCTCCCATATGGACCGGAGGTGCGGTAGTCGTGCCAACAATGACATTCTGTTTGGTATTTTCATCTCATCACCTTTTTTTTCTCTCTTAATTTCAACTTTTCTTTTATAAAAAAAATAAAATGTAGTTTTTAGCATTTCTTCTTTACTTTTGCATCGTCATAACCATCATCATCATTTTCATCGTTTTAAGCAAATTTTCATCATTTTAACAAAATTTTCAATATCACCATCATTCTAAATAATCTTTCATCATCGTCATCATCATCTAAAGCAGATTTTATATATCGAGTTTAAATATTGTCAATGGTGTCGGTGTTGTTATGTTTAAAACACACACATATAATTCAGTTTTCGTGGGGCACTACTTGGGAAGAACAGTAATTGTCAGATTTTGTATTTTCATTTCATTCCTTTAAAAAAATTTATATGCATTTATTTCATTTTGCTTCATCATTTTTACCATCAATACTATCATTAATATCAATTCATAACCATCATCACCACCATTGAAAACATTTGAAATATTAATGTTAGTTTTATTGGTGTTGCTATATATTAAATAAAGTAGACCAATAATTTACATATCAAGGAAGTATGCCTTCCAAATCTGCACTTCTGATATGACCCTAGATGAGGCCAGGATGTAAAACTCCAACAATCTGCACTTAAACTTTTTTCTTTAAAAAAAATAAAAAATGTGAGTTGCGCAGCCAAGAGGTAATTGTGGCTTCACTAAAATACGGCTGCTCATGACCTAAGTAGGCGCTGTATTGTAGCTAAGTGGTGTGCTTCACATTAAGCTGCCCGGTTATTGACTGGTCCCGCTGTGTGTGCAGGTTGACATCTGGTCGCTGGGCATCATGGTGATAGAGATGGTGGACGGCGAGCCGCCCTTCTTCAACGAGCCGCCTCTGCAGGCCATGCGCCGAATCAGGGACATGCCGCCGCCCAAACTCAAGAACACGCACCGAGTAAGTCCGCTCAGTCACACACACCGGTAGGCAGGAATTGGCAAATTAAGATGGGGAAATTAAGATCGCTAGCTGTCACGATCCATTCCGGAGAGGATACCATGAGCTTTTATTTTGCAAGTAAAATATGCCAACAGTATTAAACTCTAGGGTAAGTGCGTGTGTGTCGGGGGGGGGGGGGTGTATATTCTATATATTATTTGTATCTAGGCATACAAAAGCACAACAAGAATATGATTGAGAACAATGACTCTGGCTGGCCATACAATAATAGCCTGCTGTTTTTATTCACATTGGACAAAATCTGAAGGCGAATGGAGGTCAATAGTCACTCTTGCGCTCCCACGTGAGTGGCTTGAGCTGGGGTTTGCAGTCTTGGGTGCTCAGGAATGCCCAGGTCGCTCACACATGAGCAACAAGCAGACCAAACAGCTGTACCTGCTGATTAATAATACAATGTCCGTATGGGGCCTTGAAACTGTTCAAAAGTCTTGAACTTCATTTTCCCCATTTCAACGCCTTGAAAAGCCTATTTTGGGTAATTAGTCTTGAATTCCCTTTAACTGTCCCCACTGATCTAAATTAGTCTGAAATCACCATTTGCTATTGTTGTTTTTTCCTTAAAAATCCAAATGAAAATAGTCTTGAATTCCTATCAAAAACGGGCCTTGAAATAGCATTGAATTCCATATCTTGACAGTCATGTGTATGGACCCTGATAATATTGATATAATCTCTTGTATTATATTCCACATTTGATTGATTCCTTTCTGATGTTGATTCCCTCTTCATCCGCCAGGTGTCGCCCCGGTTACAGGGCTTCATTGAGAAGATGCTTGTGCGTGATGCCAATGAGCGCGCCACGGCCTACGAGCTGCTGCAGCACCCATTCCTGCGCCAAGCCGGTCCGTCCTCCTGCCTCGTCACACTCATGCACAGCTTCCGGCACAGTCCGTGCTGAGAGACCTCACCCCGGGTGTGGGTCACCCAGCGAGGGAGGGCCTGCTGACGGGGGGGACCGGGGGGCCGGAGTCACGCTAGGGCCCTCCTCCACACCCCGTGTGACTGCGAGAGGGGCTGGGTGCAATTGTCCATCAGTAACTCACCCCCAACTCTCCCGCCCCCTTCCCCTGCCTCCTCTCCTCTTCCAGTCTTACTACTCTTTACTTCTGCTGCGGCTGCTGCTGCTGCTGCTGCTACACAGGGGGCGCTGCTTTCATTATTAAAGATGCCCCATCCCCTCCACTCCCCCAAACAACAGTGGTGACTTCAGTGCAGCAGAGATGGACTTATAGTTTCTGCGTAGCCTCTGCTTATATTGCGTAAGTATGACAGTATTGGACAGAGAAAGAAAGACTCCCTTAGGCCTCACTCACTCAGTGAGTTAGTAGTGACCTTGAGCTGACATCTAGGAGTGCTGGGGACTGACCCTATCAGTGCGGGTGACCTTGGGAACTGGTGACCTTTTTCAGCAAGATCCGTCCCGGACGAGGGTATGGCCTTGAGAAGGCTGCGGGCAGGTGGCCAGGCCAGGCCAGGCCAGGCGCCCTGTTACAACCCACAGGGGCATGCCAGCCTGAGCACTTATTACTGGTCTGGCAGAGGGGCAGCCATTGCTGTTGACAATTTTTGTTGAATTACTTGCACATAAAATATATCAACTATATATCCTCTTTTTTTTTTTTTTAATAAAAAAACCATAAAAACCCAAGTAACCACTGAGGCCCCGCGATTGGGGCCTCCTACTGCATGTAGACGCTATAGTCATCCGTGTACTCGCATTGTAAAGCGGAGAGGCGAAGAGAGGAGAATTGCTGTTTTATTAACCGGATTTGGAGTGTGGTGGAAACCATGAGGGCAGCACAAACAGGAGTCAGAGTAGGCGCCCCCTGGTGGACAGGCGGCATGCGCACGTCCGGCCTCCTGTTTGCTTTACAGTTCGTTTTTTAACTCGTTCAAATGCCAAACATGTTTTATTGCCGCATTTAAGCATATTCAGAGTTCTTTACCACACTGAGTTCATGTGGTGTTTAAAGATTCCTGTTAAGCGTTGGCGTTGTATAATAAAAATAAGTGAGTTATGGCTGGAGGTGTGTGACTACGTTGAAACTTCCAAGTTGACTACTACTACCTATGTAATTACATGTATTGACATAATGGCGTTATATAAGTATGCTTCTTGTACAGAGAGCGGGGCCGGGGCCCAAATTGGCCGGTTATTGGCTATCCCGTGCTCTCCTTGGCCGGTGATTGGCTATCACATGCTCTCCAGTGGCCAGTGATTAGCTATCCCATGCTCTCCAGTGGCCGGTGATTGGCAATCCCATACTCTCCAGTGGCTGGGGATTGCCTGTCCTGTGCTCTTCAGTGGCCGGTGATTGGCTGTCCCACTCTCTAGAGGGTGGTGATTGGTTGTCCCACTCTCTGGTGGCCGGTGGTTGGCTGTTTCAGGCTCTCAGCGGCACACACCACGCATGCTTGCTAAGACTATTTCTGCTGAGTCATCTTGCCATGCCTCGCTGTATGCTGCAGCCAGTGAGGCTGCACAAGGCTTTCTACAGGCGAGATTTCTCTACACTCAACAATGATGACAGTATCCTTAGCAGCCTACTGAACCAGACAGTACTAATATGGTTCTACATTTGATTAAACTTAAAGACACCAAAAAAAATCCTCTTTTTTTTACCGGCAATCTTTCATTTCAATGTATTACTACTGCCATGAATTTATGTATTATGTCAACACATAATCACAGAGTTGACTCTATGCAACCTCAGTTAGTAATAAGTGGTAATGGCTTATTACGTATGAATCCTGTTCAAAATAGCTACCAGATTGGGCTCGTCCGACATTATGAAGTTAGAAAAGGAGATTTGACGTTTCCCTTTGGTATCTGTTTATTTTTGTTGTAGTATATAAATCTGATCAAAATAGTGGAATTAGGTTTTAATTACAAACACTGCAATGTTTCAATTCGGACAACGTCAACATTAAAGGAATGAAGTAAATGGATTATCACTAGAATTTAGTTGAACTAATGCGTTATGTAGTAATTAGTTGCAGCATTTATTCGACTCCCTACTAATAATCTGTGACGATGTTCCTTGGGCTCAAGGGCGTTTATTCCTTGTTTTGATACATATCAGGATTTTTTTGTTCCAGGACAAGTTCACATATCAATAAGAGTCCGTTGAGTTAAATTGTGTTGCTGTTAATTGAGTAAAATTAATTGTGTTCCTATTAATTGAGTTAATCATGTTCCTATTCATTTTAAAATTAAATTATTACGGGCAGTGCATAGGGACTAATTTAATATACGCAGCCGGTCAATGTTGGTGCTTATATAAATAACTATTTTGAACTCATTGAAAAAAAAGGTGTATAGCGAAATTAGACAATTGTTCAAATAGTTCAGTGACTGGGTGAGATTGACTAGTTTGTGATACCGTATGAGTGTATACAGAACACTATTGACACATTACTTAACGCGGCCATTTTGTGCTCGCTCAGTGTAACCAGGATGACACATGATTGTAGTAGGTTATGGTAGTTTAGTTATCATCCTCCCCATCCCCCCCCCCCCCCCTGTACTCATCCCCTCCCAACCCATGCACACAATATATCTCGCATAAAAAAAAGTTGGCTAAAGCCGTCCATTTAAACTTGTCCACATCCGATTGTGATTGATTGATTGGTCGATTGATTATTTGATTGTTAACTCCAGATGTTGGCTGTTGAAAAAAGAAATGCCCGCAGCACGGCGCCACCGTCCTAAGCCTTAGTACTGCCAGTAGGCGGAAGCCTGACACTTTAGTGGTGATTTGTAAGTAGGTGGGCCAATTTACACATTTTGAAGTCTATATTTAATGTTACACCGTCCTGTCGACCCACGTGATTCATAATTATAACTGCGGTCGACCTCTGAGCCAATGAGAAGCCTTCATTCAGTAGGTAAATAAGTGCGTGCATATTGTGTGCACATAATTATACACATATACATACAATGTAAGTCCGGAACCATGAGCCGGTGTGGCGGTTTCAGCCGTGCGCCAGTTTCAGCTGTGTGCATAGACTCAAACTCAAGGCATTGTCAATGGTCGTGAGCAATCTTCATACAGAAAATACAGAAAAAGTGAAATATCTCTAAAACCACACCACCTATTAACAAATGGCTTGGTACACATATAGAAAACATCTTTACCAAAAAGATCATATTCAATTTATATGGTTAGGGTTCTTGATTTCTATTAATTTAAAATAAAACTAATGTTTTGCACTGTGCGCACCATCAAACTCAAGGCATTGTCAATGGTGGTGAGCAATCTTCATACAGAAAATCCAGGAAAAGTAAAATATCTCTAAAACCACGCCACCTAGAAACAAATCGCTTGGTACACATATAGAAAACATCTTTACAAAAAACATATTAAATTTATAAGGTTAGTGACTCATGACCATTGACAATGCCTTGAGTTTGAGTCTATGCACACGGCTGAAACTGACCGTGAGCTGAAACCGCCACACTGGCCTATGGAGTTTGTAGCCTACACAAGGAGCGGGTCCTGGCTGTAAAGGAGGGAACCTCAGCAATGCCGATATTCGTCAAAAAGTGCCTTGAGAAGTCCTTACTTGAGCCCGCCACCACTTAGGGTAGAACACGGCCTGGTGTATTGTGCAGAGGTGCTAAGTAGATAAGCCTGAGTTGGGAGATCTCCCTAACACAAATTGTAAATAGGGAGAAATAGCGTTGCCGATTGGGGGAGAGTTGACAAAAAAAAGTGATACAAATTGGTGCATTCTGACGAAAAATAGCGTACCGTATTTAACAGACAAAAGTTAAACAAGCTAAAAAGAATCTTTGATGGGAGATTACAAATTCAAACAGGAAATGGGGAGTTCTTTTGCTATATTTTAGGGAGGTCTCCCACCAAATCGGGAGACTTGGCGCCTCTGATTGTATCCCACATACTGAATCATCACTTGACATTAAGGAGTTGTATAGTAGCAAACATACCCAAACCAGACCCTACCCACCCCTGAAAACAAATTGTACACTGCGCCTTACTTGGGATCTGGTAAGCGTGAACCTGTATTTATTTTCCTACCACTACGGCCTTCTCTACCCCCCTCCCCCATCTTCCTCTGGTGCCTCGAACTGTACAGCTACTGGCACATACTCGACAAAACCAACAAGACCCGCCACACACAAATACACCCAGGTGTTGCATTTGATATCTGCGTTCTAGCACATTCTGTGTTGACCTATTTAACTGCCTTTAATGCTCGGAGAGCATGGCGGTTGGCAATGAAGCAAATCATTCATCGTAGAATCCTGTAGTAGTTGTAATATATCAGGCTCACTGTATCACATGCCGATTATTATCGACGGTAATTTTGTACAGATATTTTGTAATAGCAGAATAAAATAGAATATGATTATAATACATTGGTGTGCGTGTTTGTTATGAAGTTAAGGACTCGGGTCACACTATGGCTTGCGACCAAAAGCAGGCAACATTGTAACCACAGCCAGGCATGTGATTGGGGCAGGGGGGAAAAAACTGATTTTTTTTAGGTTATCGTGACAACACAGCATCCCATTGAGTCGCGAGAGGGATGCAAATAGTGTATTTTAGAGGTGTTTCGGTGGCAAGAAAAAACCCCCAGAAATCACATGCCTGCAGAGCAAACAAAGGCGTGAAAAACTGGTTGGCGATCAGTTGCTGAAAATGGTCAGCAACCTCCGGGTGACCATTTTGGTCACAAGGAGGTTTTTGTGCAACTTCCTTGCGACCAAAATGGGACGACTATCCTTTTTGGTGGTCACAAGACCAGACGGGATGGCTGAATGAGTTGAGCGTCCGTCTCCTGTTTTGGGAGATCGGGTAATCCGAACCCATGAGTTTGTGGGTTGGAATACTGGGCGAGTCACCAATGACTTACAAATTGATACCCTCGCTTCTTAGCCAGGCTCTCAGCATTATTAGGATAGGGCAAAGACTGATAATGTGACTGAGTGTGATATCAGGTCATGGTGCTGGTGGCCTGGTCTTCCAGTGGGTCATCACTACACACTCGCCATGAGTGCGCAGTCACAAGTCGGTACCCGTCCTGATATGACCTTAGATGTTGCTAGGATGTAAGACAAACAAAAGTGGTCACAAGTTATAGTGTGACTGAGGCCTAACTACTAATCAAATGGCGTGAATGAGTGACGGTTACACAATGTCGGCCACTATAACTTATAAGGCCATCTTCGTCGTCATTAGTGAGAAATTCAATCTTTCATATTTCACTCGAAAACTCTGGAGGTAAGCCAATCCCAAATGTCATTCGCGGGACTGGTGGTAACACCATTAGTAACATTAGTTGTGGGTTTTTTAAATGCGCAGGACATTTATGAACGATTTTCATAAATGCGCCGTTCCACAGCGTATGTGTTTCTACACTCACCTATGACGAACTGCACGTTCTGCGATCCCAAGTCGTCCGCTGGCACATACACTGCGGAACAGCTGCTCTCATAGCGTTAAGCGCAGAACCCGGCACATTTGCGATGTCCAAGCGATAACGCATGACCAGAACAGTCGCTGACATAGCATTAAACCTGGGAATCTGCGCATTTGCGGCGGATCCCACCAAGCCATTAATTCTCAGGTTTGGCTGGATCGTAGAATATGGCTGCTGGCATTATAGCATTAAGCGTAGAACCCAGCGCATTTGCAATGGATCCCATCCAAATGATAATGCATAGGCACACCCAGAACGGCTGCTGCCATCATAGCATTAAAACCGGAAACCTGTGTATTTGCGGCGGATCTCCTCGAACTATTATAATGCTCAGGCCTGGCTGATGTGGCCAGCATGGAATGGCTGCTGCATTAGTTAATAGTAATACCAAAGCTCTGGAAGTCAACAAATTTCAAATGCACATATCTCACTCCTTTTTACATTCAATAAATTTTTTTTTCCTTTTATATACAGTGTAACTGACAAATTTCAAATGGATGCATGCAAAACATATATACACGCATACATACACACCTTGTATATATGACGTCCTATACATAAATAGCCTGAACTGAGACAAATAATGATGTGTAGTCTCTGTGGCCTACTGGTTAGGGTGTTGAACTTGTAATCTGAAGTTGTTTTGTCTTGTGGGTTGAAACCCCCATACAGTCCAAAACTATTTTACATTCAACAACAAAAAAACGTTTTTCATCTATATGTGTTTCTCATTGAATTATGCAATGGTCTTGAATGAGCGAGGTCGCTCATTCGGTGTCATTGCTGGACATGGCAGGCTCAAGGCCGAAGCCCCCCCCCCCCCCCCCTGCCACTACTGTGGCGGGGGTGGGGGTGGGGGTGGGGGGGGAGAGAAGCCATCTTCCCCCCCTCCAGCCTATATAACAACTCCTGCCAGCCATCATGGCCAGGCACGATCCTGGGGTATTCCGGAGCTACCAAAGCTGGTCAGTCTTCTCCAAACGCCCGCACTGACCACAGAGTAAATAAGAATATTTTTAATGTGAATGTGCCAAATAAATTTGGTGTGCACACGGAAATAATTCTGGATATAATAGGCTTCAGTAGTGACAGCAAACATTGCTTACTAGTATTAGGTGTAGCAATTTAATAACCGAAGTGCCCAAGTAGGCTCAAATGTAAGCAAATGGGTGCATTTGTTTGGAAAATGAAGACAGTTCATGTCGTTTTCGCAGAATGCATGACTATTCTCTTTATCTTATGAATCCAACGACAGCTGTTAGGGTATCTGCTTCCTCTGCTCATAAGGTACAGAGTGGTTACCTGCAGCAGTGTCAAATCGCCTGTCAAACCCCATTGAATACTGTGCGACCCCTAGTAGATGTTATGGGAACTACACTTTCAGATGATAAAATTCTCATCCCTGTATGTATGTAGCAGGGGTGTGAAGAGTTTAGACCTAAAATGTGAAGAGTTTAGACCTAAAAAGGCGGGTCATTGCCCAAAAGTCGGGAAACTGGTGATCGGCGGGAAATTCTCATCCCTGTGTAAAGCAGGGATGAGAACAGGTGAGACCTTAAAAGGTAGGAAACCGCCGATCGGTGGGAAATTCTCATCCCTGCTAACGCTACTCATACCACTTAGCTGGCTGGTACTACTTTCAATTTCGGCTAGTTGGGACAAGAACCAATAACGGACATGGAGAAAAAGTATCCGTCCTCTTTCAATTTGAATTTTCAACCCAAAATAAATTATTACAAATATTTTATATTTTTAACTAATGATGAACATAATATTACGGTTATGTAATAAATAAACAATTAATGTCTTTACACCATCAAGGTATCGCTGATTGGTACCGGACTAGACTTAGCTGCTACGTGGCTTCATCTAGTGTGATCTCAATCCTGTAACTGTGGAAATGTATTGTTAAAGTTGCATAGTCCGATGCTTTTGAGTTTCTGCTATTTTCTGAGATAAATACACTATGCTGATCGTTATTATCTATTTTACTTTAGTTTGAAATAATTTTGACTTGAAATAGCTAACTTCGGAGATATTTGACGTCAAAGCATGCCAAATTAATTTTGCCAAGCATGACAAAATTGTGACACCATAGACTTCATTCAGTAGTAACAGGTTCTATTAAATTGACTTATTACGACCTTCTATGCAGCAACAAATGCTCAATAAGTGCATCACTATCTAAGTTGAATATGTAGAATCAAATCTAGATAAGTGTCTTGGTTTTGAAAATTTGATGTTTTCATCGGACTATGCAACTTTAAGTACATTATGCACCAATACAAATCAGAAAGGAGTTGATCTAGTTCCATCTTTCATGGTTTCCTTTGTTTAGTTTTTTGAAAAAATAACATTAAAGTTGCAGTCCGATGGTTTTAAGTTTTGGTAATTTTTTCCGAGATTGATCGCTAAAATCTACTTTAATTGAGGTTGAAGTAACTTTTATTTTAAATTGATAAGTTTTGAGATATTTGGAATTCAAAAATATATAATTAGTTTTGGCAAGCCCACCAAAACATTGATACCATAGGCTTCAGCAGTAATAGGTTCTGTTAAATTGTCTCAGTATTCCCTTATATTTGGCAACAGATGCTTAAAAATAAGTGCATCAATATCTAAGTTAGATATGTAGAGCCAGATCTATATAATTATTTAAGTTTTGAAAATTTGATGCTTCATCGGACTATGTAACTTTAAAAAAAAAACACCCAAAACCATCCCATTGGCAAATCCAACCCCACCCAAAGAACTCTTCAGATACAAGACAAAGGCGAACTATTAATGAAGACCTAACTTTATTACACAATCAGAACCCCGTCATATTTGTCAGGCTGTCCGCAGTCACGTGACAAGTATGACAAAGGCGCCCCCTTGCGGCATTCTATAGCGAAGCGACGGACTAGTGGAAATCAACCAGTAAGGAGTTTGTTAAATTCATATACACAGCGCAGCATCCGGGTCACTCCAACCAGAGACCCGGAGCCAAGAGTCCCAGAGGCAAGTTATTTTACACACATAAAAACCCAAAACTGACACCTTCAAAGAAAGCGATTTCCCATTTCTAGAATCACTGTCACAGATTTTTAAGAAAAAGAAAAAAGAAGGAAATCGCAACAAAAAAAATCACTTCGCACGACGAGTCATGAGCGTCAAGAAGTAATTTGTGAAGGAATTTCATCTACATTTCACAAATCAGTAGGAATTAGACACAGGCTGTACATTTCCCTGCCCGACAGGACACCAATTAAATCACACCGGAGCCCGTTACTGGTTCCTTCACAGCGTAACAGTTTTCACGGCAATATTAAAGTAAGGGCAAGATTCACAATGATAGCTAGCCATATTATCCACTGAAAGGATTTGTTAAAAATTATAGTGTTTTTTTTTTTTTAAGCAAGCACTAAATGGACTCCTGAAATAATTCTCGTGACCAAAAAATATGTATATCTTAAAACAAATATATCCAGGGGAGTACGAATACACATACTTCTTTTAATACACATACCTCTTTTTATTTTAATATATGCCTTTAACTTTAATACACATGCCGTTTAAAAATGTTAACACACATGACTTTTTATTTTAATACACATGCTTTTTTAGTTTAGTAAACATGAATTTTTTTATTTGAATACACATGCCGTTAAAAAATATATTTTAATATAAGCTTTAATTATAGCAGCACAAAGGCGTTGTTACAAACACCACCAGGGTAGCTTCTGTGCAGGGAGGGGTGTGATACGCACACATCTATGTACAGTGCCCGCGTTTGTTCATGTACCAACCACTCCAGACACTCAAATTGTACAGGGACTATAATTATGATGTATTTACAGTACAAGCGCTCATCACAGCCAACTGGGCACTTTACTCGCCACACCAGAATCAATCAGGCAGTTCTATCAAAGACAATGTATGATAAGACACGCCTCACATATAGGACATTCTGAAATAATCATGCAGTGGCGCCATCCCACGGCAAACAAGGTGTATTGTCTTTGATTAGGTGTAGTAGTAATTTTGTCACTCAAGACATAATCACAAATTTTATTTATGTATGGCACAGATTAAAGTGCTTAAAGTATGTTTGAACTTTACTATTTTATAATATTGTATTCATTATTAATATTAGGAGATAATACACTATAGTTGCTGTACATTGTCTTTGATGGTACAGCAGTCAGGGTGGGCTATGGAACCTGTCCCTTTGATCCAATGGTACAGCAGTCAGGCTGGGAATAGGGACCTGTCCAATTACCTCGCTGTATTTAATGGGAAAGCGATGTTGTATGTCTTGTCGTACATTGTCTTTGGTTCTATTGGGCAGGCCTCTTCTGAACACCTACATATGGAATGGAGCTCTCTGAGTGGTTACAAATTACACAGGCATGAAAGTGGTCTTGGTAGAAAAAAAGCGGAAATCGGTAGGTAGTCCTGGAATTTTCCACGATTCTCTGACAGGGTTAAGCCTATCAATGAATTTCCGCGTTTCCGCGGAAATCCACTCCTAGCTTTTGTTTATGAGTTTTGGTGTCATGTCCTAGCAGCATCTAAGGTCATACCAGGATGGTCTCAGTATTGATTCTATCTGACCAACTGCTGTCATTTATCCCTGATACTTTGTAATCAGCGATTATCAGAAATCGCGGAAATCCCTGATTTTACACCGTGTTCTTAATTTAAGAAGCAAACTATATTTTTGACATACATCTTTAATCTACTACTTTTGATTCGAAAAATATAATAACACATGTAGTTTAATAGACTTTAAAAGTCAAATCGTCATCATTCTGGAACCACCATCATGTCTTTTTGCATTCTCTTTCAATTCATCTACTTAACATAAACACTGGATGAGGGAACCACAGCTCATATTCTCTAATTGGTTGATTGATATCAAACCAGTTTCCACAATTTTTTCTAATGGGTTGTTCTTCACCCCCTACTGTAGGTACGGGGTGGATCTTTTATCTATATGGCTATATATGCTGCGACCACATTCAGCAATATCCGCTGCCCCCCCCCCCCCCCCTTCTAACTAAACACAATAGAGAGTAATTGAAATGCATCGCCCAAGCTGCAGACACAGGGTTTGAGAACTGTGCTCACTATAGTGAGGTACAGGGACATGTAGACACTAGCACATGGCTGGCACCCCAATAAGGTTATCGTGTTCACAGCACATCAAGTGGCCAGACCGACTAACGGCATGGCTCACTAGTTTGCCACTGGGAGCGAGGCGGTTAGCAAGGGTACGGGGAGTTATCCCCACGGAACGATCAAATAGCATGTAGTAAAACCCCAGTTACACCAGGTTTGTGACTGCTTGCAAACACTTTTCGGGAAAAAACCCCAACAAAAACAGTCGCCAGCAGGTCGCCAACCATTTTCATAGGATGGCGATCAGTCGGGGATCATCGCTGACTGATCGATGACCGTGGCACTGCTGTCAACCACCTGCGACCGATTGATTGGGAACAAATTTGCGCTGGATCTGCAATCGAACGCTGATTGGTCGTAAACCAGTCCTCAACCACCCACTAAACGATCACCAACCTGTCTTCACTGCAGTCACCAACCCCTTCTTTCCCCTGCGATTTGTTGTTGTTTTGCTTTGGTCGCAAGGAGGTTGGGCAACTGATTTGGTGGTTTTTTTGGGGGGTCGCAAGTGATCGCAGGCCTGGTGTGGCTGGGATTTAAGCAACTTATACAGACTAACAGAGAACCTGAGGACAGCGCTACGGGCGTGCCCAATTCTAACACAGGGACACAGTGTGGGACAGTCGGAGGGCTCACCAGAGAGCAGAACTCAGACAGGCACCGGGTCTCAAGTCACTGTCAGCCTACAAGACACATGCACCAACCGTCAGTATGACTAAATGCAATATGTACATGGTATAATAAAGTCGACCTGCTAGGTGTTTTTCTTTGTGTGTGTTTTGTGTGTGTAATGTATCGATATATATAGATTTAATACTTAGTAGAATTAATCCGGCCATTGTTAAGTGTCAGGTCAGCGCCGTGAGTGCCCTAATAGAATGCTGTCACCTCACACTGAATTAGACAGTTAACCTATACATTACCATGTCACCAGCTGAATTAGTCCAACCCCAACCCATTCAAAATGTGGGATACTTCATACCGCAGACAGGTAATAATATCACATTAACAACATTACATATAGAGGGAGTGCACGTGACGTCATTACTTAGCAATCAGCGGGCTGCCATCTTGGATTACGAGCACCCTCCCTAGCCATGTTATGAATGCATGCAGATGCAGTAAAACAGAGTTTTCTTGTGTTATGGGAGGTTCTGGGCAGTTTACATCCAATGTGTTTACTTACAGCACTTTAGCAACAACTTCTGAGGCCAAACTGCTCAAAACAGTGATAAATAAACCAACAAATCAGTAAATAACCACAGTGTAGGCAGTTGCAAGCCTTCTGTATGTAATCCAATATGGCCACCGAAAGTTGCCTCGTGACGTCATTACACCCCCTCTATAGGCTTAGTATTTCATTCTGGCTATGTTGCAAATTTGTTATTCTTATTGTTTTAATGCACAGTACGACATATGGGAAGTAGTGGTATGTATGGGGGACTTGTGTGTGGGTGCACACCACGACAGCTAGTCAGGGTACACACATGCATACAGTGTATGCTACACATAAACACATATTAAGCATGTCTACATATAGACACATAGTATGTCAACACATACACACATATTATGCATATATAGCTGCACATACACATGTATTATTATGCATGTCTGCACATACATATATTTTGCATGTTTGCACATGCACACATTATGCATGTCTACATACACACACATTAGGCACTGGTTATGCATGTCCACACATACATACATTATGCATGTCTACACATACATATGCATGTATACATATGCATGTCTACACATACATGTTATGCATCTCTATACATACACACATTATGCATGTCTACATGCACATACATATTATGCATGTATATACATACATACATGTATATACATACATACATACAT
Source organism: Branchipolynoe longqiensis (assembly GCA_030323885.1). Lineage (NCBI taxonomy): Eukaryota > Metazoa > Annelida > Polychaeta > Phyllodocida > Polynoidae > Branchipolynoe > Branchipolynoe longqiensis. The sequence goes on from CM059186.1 coordinate 156,249,463, forward strand.
ACTATGCATGTCTGAACATACATACATATTATGCATGTCTGAACATACATACATATTATGCATGTCTACACATAAATATACAATGCATGTCTACACATACACATGCATACACGCATGATGCATGTCTGCACTTACACATATTATGCATGTCTACACATCCACACATATTCTGCATATCTACACATACATTCTGCATATCTACACATACACACACATTCTGCATGTCTACACACGCACACATCCGGCATGTTCACACACACACAAACACATAGTATGCCGTTCATTGGTGAGGCCTGTAGCTTGGTCGTTAGGCCATCCGTCGTAAGGCTGTCTGTACACTGTTGTTACGTCGTCTACATAGCGCTATGTGCACACCTGCACGTGAGGATCACGGACTGACACTAAAAGCCAGCTTAGACAACCACACATGAGGCGGGCCCGGCCGTTCGCTGCTTGTCGGTTAGACGCTGCCAATGCTTACCACTGATGCTTCTACACAGTTCTGCAACTGGATACTTGTCTTATCCATTACTATCTTAATCTTCACATGGTTATTATTTATAATACAACAGCCCATCAGTCTAACGCTAAATGACTATAATTATCAGTGACAGAAATAAGCAAAAACTTTTCACTTGTCCACCGGACAAGTCTGGTGTGATTTTCACTTCTCCACCGGACAAGTCTGGTGTGTTTTTCACTTCTCCACCGGACAAGTCTGGTGTGTTTTTCACTTGTTCCGGACAAGCTCTTATTTCGAACGCTGATTATATTGCACAACTGGAAAGTAATTCACATTGCAACCCCCCCCCCCCCCTACATACTCGATGCACCATACACATCGACAAGTAAGGCTAGGGAATTGACATAGCTTCCATTTCAGGTACTCTCCTGGGCCAAAAGAAAAAAAAAATATATATATATATACCCATCCATTAAGATAAAGATAACCATCCCAGACATTGCCATACGTAAAATATATATTAACGCTGATGCTCTCTAGTTGCATGTGCTTCTAATGTAAACAACCATATGCTTCTAATGTAAGCAATCACTGCACATCAATATGGTACGATTACAATTGGGATTATGAGTGCGTGACATGAGGATTTCTTTAAATGGGGTCCAAATAATCAAATTGAAAAAAGCCAACCAATACACCCGTCTTTCATTTAGGGTCACGTGCGACTGGAAGCCACAGATGTGAGCAATGTCATCGGATCACAAACCGGGTGGCGAATCACACGGGGAGTCTCAGACTCCATAGCCTTGTGGGAGATAATTAGAGGATCAGCGACCCATTCTCTCCTTCCTTTCAATACACAGATAAAGCCCCACTTGTGGGACAATTCAAGCTTGCGGGTCAACACCAACTGCACAATGTTCTTTGATTATACAATAAAGCGCCCGTCGTCATTGTAGGTACAGACGCGCCATTCATCTCGAAAACATTTATTTTTTATCAATCATTCTGGATCGAACAAAAAAAAAGCAACAACAAAAAACAAAACAATAACACTGTGTGAGGATCACGATTATGTTTACCAGGGGTGTATGTATGTCTGTGTGTGTGTATGTATGTATGTATGTATATATATATACATATATATCATACATATACATTACATATATATATATGTACATGATTATTATTAGAAGTTCTGAAAAGCTAAGCTATTATTATCGCTATTCCACCCTGGCGGCGCAGTCCACAAAAGCAACCACACTGATGGTGACTTCTATCTTTAAGTTTGCTATTCCTTCCACTGCCTTGTTCACGCGACCAGCAATCCCTCCCAAGGTCACCCACACCACGTGACCGGCAGGTGCCAGCACTCAGGGCGAGAAGCCCTTCTTAGTGGGCGGGATGAGGTGTTCAGGCAGTTCGCTGGGCAGGTCGTGGTTGTCGAGCTTGATGGAGATGAGGTGCATGGCGAGTGCAAACTCATCAGCGTCCAGCATGCCGTCCTTGTCTATGTCGGCCAGCCGCCACACCTTGCCAAGCACCGAGTTGGGCAGGCCCGACTTGACCATATCCCGCTTGGCGGAGGCGCCGGTCACCTTTCCGTTGATGGGGTTCAGGCGCTGGAAGGCCTCGTCGTACTTGCACCGGTCGTGCGACACGACCCACTCGTCCTCCCCGCGTCCCTTGTCGGCGCCCTCCCCGGCGCCCACCCCAAATGGTGTCTCGCTGACCCCATCGAAGGCACCGCCATGCACGGTCTGCGAGGTGCTTGCGTCGCTCAGCTCCAAGGGGATCATCTCCATGAGTTGCGCGATGTCCTCGGCCAGCATGCGGTCCACCACCTGCAGCAGCTTCGGCTTCATCGGGTTGAACTTGGTGAAGTCGTGGTGCTGCAGCTGCTCCTTCAGTCGGTTGATGTCTGGGAAGTCGCCGGGTGAGATCTGATGCTCGTGCTGCAGCAGCGTGTACGTCTGGTCCAGGTTGTTGATCAGCTCCTTCTTCTTCGCCTCCTTCCCGAACATGGACGGCATCTCCTTCTTCAGGTGAGAGATGATGTAGGCGTGCACCTGTGGAAGAAGCGGATGCAGGCATTAGTTTAGAACACCACAGAATTACTGGTTTGGTTTATTAGGGTTTAATGTCCTAGCCACATCTAAGATCATATAAGGAGGACCAGTGTCAACTAATAACAGCGCATACTGCTGGCAACTTTATAGTGCTGCCCCACTGGGGCACTGCACAACTGAAACCATGACCTGATATCCTACTTAGTGACATTATCCTAAAACAGCGCCAACCAGTCCTTGACATCTCTTAGTAATGCCAAGCGCCAGACAAGGTAGCCAGAAGTATCAATTTTATTGCAAGTCTTTGATTTGATTCGGCCAGAAATCGATTCCATGACCGCCAGCACAGGAAGTCGGTGCACTACCCCACCCGTTGGTCAACCCGTTGAGTTCAAATACGCTTAATAGATATAACCGCATACATATAGCACATCCAGGAATAGCCACTTGTGCAAGGGCTATCGGCGTATGCGAGTGAAGACAAAGGGGAGGGTTACAATAAGAACTATATACCATACAGAAAGGAGATAATACAGCTTGTTTAACAAACTCCAACTGTGGATCTCGAGATCCCATCACATTCAGGCACACTAAACATTGGTAAACCAAAGGCGCACACATTTAAATCAAATCGGCAGACAGTATACACACACATGTACTGAAATGATGCAGGCTACATAATTGCTTAAGTGTTTGGGCAGAGTGATTTCAACTAAGTCCATTTGAAATCACTCCGCCAACCACAAGGTTACAAAAGTATGCAAAATCATGTCTTTACAAAATTAATGTAAAAAACAATTCTATTGCAGATGTACTAAGTTATTTTGCTACTCGCCATAAAAACTATATTCATGTTCACTGTCCTAGAGTAACACATATGCAATAGTTACTGCTTTGCTGAATACTGCACTAGAGCTGGGACACTTAATACAAAACTAGTCCCTCCCTCAGAGGCCAGTCACTCGGTACGGTTTGACGCAGCAGAGTTCTTTAATGGCTTATTTATGCCTAAGTCACAAATCGCCTGCAGCGTCATTGTGGCGGCTGCAAGTCGCCAAATTGGCAAAACTATACGGCGGCCGTATGGTGACCGCTCTTTTTTTGCTCACCAAAAGGCATTGCGATTCGCTTAACTAGACATTAAACTTTTTTCAGAAATTGCAAGGCCGTAGGCGGCAACCCCACCCCATAGTATCGCATGGTGACTGTCCAGTGACTTCAATCATGCGATGGCCACAAGAAACCTTGTTGCGGTAGCGGAAAAAAACATACGGGTGCCGATTCCCGTAAGGACCCTGTACGATTTGTGAACATTTCTACTGCAGCCTGCAATACCGAACACTTCGTAAAAATACCATCCGTAGACCGCAGACCGCAGACCGCAGAACCGTACAGCAGCAGCATATGTGACCTAAGCATTACTCAAACTGTGTAATCAATATTATTTAACATACCATTTACCTTTTATCCACGTTGCCGAAGCAACATGACCGATGTGTAACGATTTCAAGAGGGTTCTATTCAGTTTTAAGCGATTATGCACTATACTTGTAAGTTGTAGTGTCTGTTTGTTGGGGTTTTACATCACAGCAACATCTATGGTCACATCAGGACAGGTACATTCATGGCGACTTTATAGTGCTGCCCGACTGGGAGATCAGGCCACCAGCACCATGACCAGATATCCCACTCAGTCACATTATCCGGATACTGTCTACTGAGCTAACCAGTCAATTTGATGTCCTATCCGAATAATGCCAAACGCCAGGCTTGGTAGTGAGAAGTATCAATTGTCTAAGGTAAGCGACAAGTATCAATTGTGTGAGTCATTGGTTTGACTTGGAAGGGTTTCGAACTCACGACCTTCCACATGGGAAGCTTGCACTTTACCGATTCGAAAATCGACTTTACCGACATGAAAATCACGTTAGAGATACAGAACGAGAAGGCCTAGTTGTAGGGTGTCCGCCTGTGTAGGAAACCGTTGGTTCCATCCACCGGTCAAACCCAAAATAACAAAATTCGCACTTGTTATCATATCGCCTAAGTACGATGTAGTGGCATGGTGCCGATGGCACGGTATCTCAGTTGTGCATCACTAAACAGCCACCAGATGGTGTGCATTGTCAAAAGTCAGTATCAACCCTCACTTCAAATGCTGCTAGAACATAAAACCCCACCAACTCATGATAGATTTCGCTTGCCTAAAGCTAACGACACCATCCTATGGTCATCTCACTGGATATTATGCATTTCGTTTCAAGATATTACATTGACCAAGTTAATCAGTACATTTGATAGTAACAGTACACTAGTAACAGCTGAAGATCTACTCTACACAGTATTACACAGGTGTAGGAAAACCTTAAAATATTTCCTCCATATAATACATAGCCATGTGACAAAAGAAGAAAGTAACCCTATTCTCTAAACCAGATTTGCTAACACCTACAAAGAAAAAGAAGAAAAAAAACATTCAGGAAATAAAGTGTCATTTCCCCCACTTTTATAAGTGCATATGATAAACATACAATCAAATTTGACCACGGCAACCCGCAACATTAATTAACCCACATAACGTTGTCAACTTAGCAAATGCATTCGGCCCGCATGCTTGTGGCATTTGGGTGATGTGCCATGCCCATGTTTACCCGTGTCATACTATCACGTGATTCATGCATGTTCCGGCGTCTGTCTAGCAATAGCATAATGACGCCCCCCCCCCCCCTCTCACCACCACCACCCCTCACACCAGTAGGGGAGAGGACCAAACGGGATGGCCGAATGAGTTTAGATTGGTTGGTTGTTCAAGTTTTACATCCGGGCAACATCTAATGTCACATCAGGGCGGGTACCGACTTGTGACAGTGAGCACTCATGGCAACTTTAAATAAAGTGCTGCCCCACTGGGAGACCAGGCTGCCAGCACCGTGACCCGATATTCCACTCAGTCACATTATCCCGACACTGAGCCAACCAGTCCTTTCCTTAGCCTGATAATGCCGAGCGCCTGGCTAGGAAACGACAAGTATCTTTTTTTTTTTTATTGATTAAACTCGACCAGGGTTCGAACCTGTGGGTTCAAATCCCAGGATCTACCAAAACGGGAGACGAACGCTCAACTCATTGGCCAACCCGTCTGGTCATATAGAGATAGGTAGAGACGAAAGCTGGGCGCAGAGGAGGGAGGGGGAGTTGCGAAAGGGGAAAGGGGGAGGTACAATATCATATAATTTAAATAATAACTTTGAAGGTGAAACATTCATCACATACATAGTTGCCTCTGATAAACCCTGTTCTCTCCCCCCCCCCCCCCCAATCCCCACGGAAGTGCAACTTCCGGTGAATATTCTGCAATTCTCAGGCTATAAATTATAACTATAAAGCTGCGAACACACTGGACGCGTATCTCGCGCGTGCGTCAAGCGTCACGCGTGCGTAAAAAATCAAAATGTATGTAATAAAGAGAACCCAAACACACTGGCGCGTGCGTTTCTCGCGCGTGCGTCGCGCGTGCGTCACGAATCGCTTTTGGAGCGATTATTTACGCTTGACGTGTGGTGACGCTTGGCTTTTGACTGACTTTGCCCGACTTTGCCCGACTTTGCCTGACTTTGCCTGACTTTGCCTGACTTTGGCTGACTTTGCCCGACTTTGCCTGACTTTGCCCGACCACATAGTGTGTTATGTGTGTGTCCTTCCATTCCCCCTCTTCCATTCCCTCCTCTTCCATTCCCTCCTCTTCCATTCCCTCCCCTTCCATTCCCTCCTCTTCCATTCCCCCTCTTCCATTCCTCCTCTTGCAATCTCCTCTCTTTCATTCCCCCTCTTTCGTTCCCCCTCTTTCGTTCCCCCTCTTTCGTTCCCCCTCTTTCGTTCCCCCTCTTTCGTTCCCCTCTTGCGTTCCCCTCTTGCATTCCCCCTGTTGTGTTCCTCCCTGTTGCTTTCCCCCCTCTTGCGTTCCCCCCTCTTGTGTTCCCCCATCTTCCTTTCCCCCTCTTCCATTCCCCCTCTTCCATTCCCCCCTCTCCCATTCCCCCTCTTCCATTCGCCTCTCTTCCATTCTCCCTCTTCCATTCTCCATCTTTCATTCTCCCTCTTCCATTCCCCCCTCTTCCATTCCCCTCTTCCGATCCCTATCTTTTTCATCCCTCCTCTTCCGTCCCTCCTCTTCTGTCCCTCCTCTTCCATTCCCCATTCTCCATCTTCCGTTCCCCCTCTTCCATTCCCCTTCTTCCATTCCTCCTCTTCCATTCCCCCTCTTCCATTCCCCTCTTCCATTCCCTCTCTTCCATTCCCTCCCTTTCCATTCCCTCCTCTTGTGTTCCCCTCTTGCGTTCCCCCCTCTTGCGTTCCCCTCTTGCATTCCCCCTGTTGCGTTCCTCCCTGTTGCTTTCCCCCCTCTTGCGTTCCCCTCCTCTTGCATTCCCCCATCTTCCGTTCCCCCTCTTCCATCCCCCTCTTCCATTCCCCCTCTCCATTCCCCCTCTTCCATTCGCCTCCTTCATTCTCCTCTTCCATTCTCCCTCTTCCATTCTCCCTCTTCCATTCCCCCCTCTTCCATTCCCCTCTTCCGATCCCCGTCTTCCGTCCCTCCTCTTCTGTCCCTCCTCTTCCGTTCCCCCTCTTCCATCCCTCTTCCATTCCCCCCTCTCCCATTCCCCCTCTTCCATTCGCCTCTCTTCCATTCTTCCTCTTACATTCTCCCTCTTCCAATCCCCGTCTTCCGTCCCTCCTCTTCTGTCCCTCCTCTTCCATTCCCCATTCTCCATCTTCCGTTCCCCGTCTTGCATTCCCCATCTTCCATTCCCCATCTTCCATTCCCCATCTTCCATTCCCCCATCTTCTGTTCCCCCCTCTTGCTTTCCCCCTCTTTCATTCCCCCTTCTTGCATTCCCTTCCTCTTGCATTCCGCCTCTTTCATTCCCCAAGAGGGGGAACGAAAGAGGGGGAACGAAAGAGGGGGAATGAAAGAGGGGAACGAAAGAGGGGGAACGAAAGAGGGGGAATGAAAGAGGGGGAACAAAAGAGGGGGAACGAAAGAGAGGGAACGGAAGAGAGGGAACGGAAGAGAGGGGAATGGAAGAGGGGGAATGGGAGAGGGGGAATGGAAGAGGGGGAATGGAAGAGGGGGAATGGAAGAGGGGGAACGGAAGATGGAGAATGGGGAATGGAAGAGGAGGGACAGAAAAGGAGGGACGGAAGGAGGAGGAACGAAAGAGGGGGAACAAAAGAGGGGAACGAAAGAGGGGGAACGAAAGAGGGAACAAAAGAGGAGGGAATGGAAAGGGAGGGAATGGAAGAGAGGGGAATGGAAGAGGGGGAATGGAAGAGGAATGGAAGAGGGGGAATGGGGGAATGGAAGAGGGGGGAATGGAAGAGGGGGGAATGGGGGGGAATGGAAGAGGGAGGAATGGGGGGAATGGAAGAGGGGGGAATGGGGGTTTTATATGGGAGGTGTGTACCGGCCTTTAGACGCGTGGCAGACGCGTCCAGTGTGTTCGCTATTTACGCGTGAGAACCGCATGACGCACGCTTGTACTTGACGCACGCGCGACGCACGCGTCCAGTGTGTTCGCAGCTTAAGGGACTGCCTTCTTTTCCCACAGGAAATCACCGAAAACAGCGAAAACAAGATCATTCCTCCACGCGCACTACAGTATAGTATTAGTAATGCCTTCAGCGATGCCTGTAATCGGCAGACCACTACAACACTTTTCAACGTACAAACTGCCTTTGTCTCGACAAATTGGTCTTGATGCAGAGTTGTCCCCTGAAGACAGGTGCAACTATACATTTTAGTCACCTGGTTCTAAATCATATATGTCTCCATGCTGGACACACATGCCACCTGCTTAGTGCCACCAGTATTTGGTTGTTTCTTATTTTACATCCTAGCAACATATATTTGATCTAAGGTCATATCAGGACGGGTACCGACTTGTGACAGTGAGCACTCATAGTGACTTTAGAGTGCTGCCCCACTGGGAGACCAGGCCGCCAGTATCATGACCCGATATCCCACACAGTTACATTATCCTAATACTGTGCAAACCAGTCCTCGTCCTATCCTATTAATGCTGAGTGCCAGGCTCGGTAGCGACAATTATCAATTTTCGGTTTGACTCGGCTGGGATTTGAACTCCCGACCTTCCGCACGGGAAGCCGGCACTCTACCGACTACCACGTCTGGTCATGCCACCAGCATCACTGAGTCTCTCTGTGGGGGGTTCCTGTCCAGCTCACCTGGTAATCAACACCTGACTATCTTTTATCAGCTGTGTGGGTAAATCCGGATCCAGGATTAAGTTCTTACGTAATTCCTAGGAGTCTAAAAAGGAGTCCCCCCCACCCCCCCAACATACACGAACTGGGTGTTATTGCTGTTGCTTGTTTGTTGTTTTACGTCCTAGCAACATCTAAGGTCATATCAGGACGGATACCGACTTGTGACAGTTTGCGCACTCATGGCAACTTTATAGTGCTGCCCCACTGGAAGACCAGCACCATGACCTGATATCCAACTCAGTTACATTATCATGATACTGAGCCAACAGTCCTTGCTATATCCTAATATGCCGAGCACCAGGCTTGGAAGCAACAAGTATTAATTTTTAATTGATTGGTTTGACTCGAAGGGTTCGACCGGGCGACCCCACGATCTACCAACACGGGAGACTGACGCTCTAACTCATTTGGCCATCCCGTCTGGTTTATTGCCGTTGTGGAACTCACTCACTCACTCACTCACTCACTCACTCACTCACTCACTCACTCACTCACTCACTCACTCACGCAATGCCATTCATGTAATTTGTGCGACCCAACTTCTGTATGGAAGGTTGTGGGTTCGAGTTGTGTGGCGGGGTGACCGTTGCACAGCTGGACGAGTTGTGTATCAGGGCGAGTTGTACGGCGGTGCATCCATAGCATCAGCAGTGAACAGCCAACAACAGCAAGAACCCAAACAAAGTCGCCATAAGTGCGCATTGTCACAAGTCGGTACCCATCTTGACATGATTTTACTTCAAATATCTCCAAAGTTAACCATTTATAATAAAGGTTACTTCAAACTGAAATAAGATCGATTATAACGAGAAACCTAATTTCTGAATTTTTTTAAATGGCAGAAATTCAAAACCATTGGCCTATGCTACACCAGGCTTCCAAATCATTACAATTACTGCCATTTTAGAATCAAGATAGCTCGAACTTAAGGCAAAATAGTGTTCTTTTTCTCCAGATAACCAACAAGGCTCATGGAGTCAAGGGCGACACAGAAAACATACCCAGTAGAACCCCCCC
>CM059186.1:156259799-156287748 GCA_030323885.1 Branchipolynoe longqiensis
CATATCCCACACATAAGGGTCGGTCGCAGGGCAGGACTGGTCGAATAGATAGAAACAGGTTGTTCTACAATGGGGAGTCACGATAGCTGATCGCGTAACCGAACGGTATGGAGACGTCCTGTTCTGCGACATGGGGGGGGGGGGGGGGGGGGGGGGGCTGTCCCCCAACTGTTAAAGCTACATAATCCAATCAGATTAGATTATCACATTTTCCAAACTATAGCGCTCACCTATATTTGATCCTGCATATCTAAATTGTAGACTGGTGTCTTTAATAAGTATTTATTGCAACGAAATGAAACGTTGGAGTCTAATTAAATTGCGGATGGTCAGGAGTTCGGATCCCAGTTGAGTCAAACTAATGACATACAAAATTTGTACTTGTTGCTTCCTAGCCTGGCGCTCGGCCATTACTAAGATAGCGCAGGGACTGGTTAGCTCAGTGTCAGGATAATGTGGCTGAGTGGGATATCGGGTCATGATGCTGATGGCCTGGTCTCACAGTGGGGCAGCACTATAAAGTTGCCATGAGTGTGCACTGTGACAATTCGGTACCTGTCCTGATATAACCGTAAATGTTGCTAGGATGTAAAACCCCAACAAAAATTGAGTTGACCTCTTATGCATCACTTTAACTAGACACTTCATTTAGCAATTTAACCCCAATAAAAATAGTATGTGATTATTTCGCCTGACGGGGTGAACTGACAATCAGACCTTGTAAATCATAGTAATGGCGTGTGTGGCTTGTCTCGTGGCCACATTAATTAACCAGTTTGATCGCTATGCCATATGGCAGTGTGTGGATCTCGGCCGTGTCCGCCTAACACTGTAACACTAACAATAGTAACAGTCTGTCTCTACGCGCTGTATACACTCATGGACCACGTGACAGGTGGGTGGGTTCCATTCATCACCACGTGACCCCAGTACAACAACGCGTGACGTCATTGGCAGATCCCGCTGGCTTCTCCCCCCCCCCCCCCACACACACACATACACATACACCTCTCGGTTCACACAACTCCTCTCACCGCGGTGATCAGATTGATGAGTGCGTGTATTTTTAGACTATAATCATAGGCCCCATAGCCATACATGCTGGGCAGGTTTGATTTTAAATATAGGGCAGAGGTGAGATATGTACTGTTGTCACTGAGTTAAAGTCCACGGTATCTTATCAGTGCATGTATGGACAGTGATTTGTTTAAAGGGACCAGATATAGGTCGCTGGCGACAGGAACCGTACTCCGACAAATGCTCTCCAAGCACAACCTTGTTTAGTTTTTATGTTTAATTGAACCAAGTATGTGTGGGGAGAGTAGGGGACCAGGGCTGTGCTAATCTGAACTGCAAAGCCAGTTGGTTGTCTCCAAAATGGCCGCCCCCATAGGCGGCGGCCATTTGCAATGCAAAAGCTGCGCTGTGATTGGCTGAAATTGTGCCGGCAACAGGCTCACACAGTAACAAGATTCGCTGGTTCTCAGCTTGTGCCTGGCAGTGTTAGGGACCGATTACGCCGAAATCTATTGAATGCGATCATATTTAACAGAATTACATACTAAAATAATGAAATTTAATTAAATTAACCTTAAATTCCAAGCGATATTAACGTAGCAGCTCGATCAACGTCGAATCGCCGAGTGTAAACAAAACAAATAGCAGTGATCGCCGCAACGTGCGAAAATCCGCGCATGCGCAGAAGCATAACGCCAGCGGCAATGTTTTACGCCGAAATCTATTGAATGCGATCATATTTAACAGAATTACATACTAAAATAATGAAATTTAATTAAATTAACCTTAAATTCCAAGCGATATTAACGTAGCAGCTCGATCAGCGTCGAATCGCCGAGTGTAAACAAAACAAATAGCAGTGATCGCCGCAACGTGCGAAAATCCGCGCATGCGCAGAAGCCACGATAGTGGCTCGAGTGACCCGAGTTGAATAATCGATTACACCCCAATATACAAATCGCCTCCGCCGCCGGCGCATTAGGCGTCGAATCGCCGAGTTCGTTTGTTTTCCACGCGGCAGATAGCTGGCCGCTTTAAAGTGACTAGCTCGTTGTGGTACCTTTAAAACTGCATACTCCGATGAAACCATCACATTTTCGAAACAAACATTTACCTAGAGTATATCCTACACATCTGACTTCTGGATTTACGAAACGGTTTTTGGTGCATAAAAGGGAACAACAGTAAATCAATTTAATAGAACCTGTTACTGCCAAAAGTCTATGGTGTCCCAGCATTTTGACGTGCACACCAGCATTAATTTATCACGTTTTCACTTAAGCTATCTATAGCCATTTAGAATATAACTTAATTGGTGAGGTAGCATTATAATGATTACTTTTTTTTGTGTCTATAACAATATTTAGTAGGAACGCTACACTTAACGTGACGTGTATACACCCTATGGTGATTGGTGTAACCACAACCCTAAACACACACTCACACACACACACTCACACACCCACACTCACCCACTCACACCCACCCACACACTCACACACCCACCCACACACTCACACACCCTGTGTATATATTATATCCTGGCACTCCCCAAAGCGATGCGTAATGAACTTTCAAGCTATACTCGACGTAGTGTGGCTTTGTGTGGATCAACTACAGTAAAACCTCTGACTGACCACCTCCACAGATCGACCACTCCCCTATATCGATCGGTATATTTGGGTCCCAACAATTCCATTGTAACCATATTCTAACTCCATAAACCGACCACCTCCCTAAATGGACCACTTATGGCCGGTCCCAAGGTCGGTCGATTTAGACAGGTTTGACTGTATGCGCATCTGTCCATTTTGCGACCATTAACCCCCCGGGAGCCAGCTTTTGTATTACTGCGTGATTGTTGTACTATTCATCTTCCACGTCTTATACAGTTTAATGAGATGTGCTGAGGCAGGTTTATGTGACTGTGTACCAGTTACCATTGCCTACAGGACCATTTGTGTCAGTGCCCCTTGACCTCTGCAATCATTCACATGTTAATAATGCCCCCAACTAACAGCTGTGCATCTTTTGTAGACAGGATAAACACAGTTGATAGACACTGTGTTTTTCGTTTGCAATTTACATACATGGGCGTGTCTATGATATACATATAAAATGTGCCACAGCACTCGTGGGCCACTGCTCTGGAACTGGTCAAAGACCCTATAATACTAAGACGGCTCACTCAGCCTGTACTGTGTAATCAAAATGATTAAACCCACCACTTGGTGCGCTGGCTGTTCTCTTGGTTAAATAGTTGCTATATTATATGTATAAATGTATATGGGTCACTCTCCTGAAAACTGGTCAGCATGAGATGGGATTTTAAAACATCAATAAAAACCTTCCTACTTATTTCTTTCCTTATATTTTTCATATTCATGTTCAGATTTGATGAAAGAAATAAGGGAAATAAAATAAAATTGTGTGCAACTTTGGTATTCTTAGTTATGAACTGTTTTTGTACCAAAAAAAACCATTTTACAGTCAGCCATTTGTAACATGACATATGAGACATGGTTGAATCCTTATTAACATCTTGTATTGCATTGATATATGAAACAAAACAGTTCCCAAATCAAAGAGGAAGTATTTATTAACATGTATGCATGCTTAAATTTAAAAAAAAAAAAAATGTAATGTCTTCAGAAATAACATTACAAATTTCGTCACAGTGTAAACGTGGTGTCTGGATGCCACACAAATATTGTACACTAATTATTCAGTGAATAAAGCATGGCTAGGAATAACTTTTTTTTATCAATATAATCACTAGATATTTCTGTATATTATGCCATGATTAATATGCTTCTAAGTATGAAATTATTTAATTCTGCTTAGATATTTATTAAGCAGACTGTGTGGTGTCCTAAACATGTGTTACATCTGAGCAACACATGTTATACTGCCATAAGACATATCTTAATCATGGACTACACCTTTATTTTTTATCTCATCAATTTATATTTTACATAGATGTAAAGGGGAGATTTCAAGCTTTCATTTGCAACCAAAAAATGTAAAAAATTCAAATATTAAATTGTAACTCTCCATGTGACACTTCTGGCCAGTTTTCAGGAGAGTGACCCATATATCAATGTGAAAGATGTGTGATGATGGCGATGATGCTGATGATGATGCTGATGATTGATTGATTGATTGGTGGTTGCTTTACGCCGTGTCGGCAGCATAGGCCATATTCACGGCGAGAAATGTTTGTTTTTTGTTCAAACCATCACTTTTACATGTAAAAGCAGACAATCAATTATGTGCCAATAGACACTCATTAAATTAGAAAGCTCACAATCATATAGTTGTGGTCATGGGAAACAAATTCCCATAGAAAAAGAATTTTTTATTTTTTATTAATAATTGATAGAATCTAGCTGCCCTCAAAAAGGCTAAAATGTTTTCCTGTTTTACCTTAGTAAAAAGGTCATGCATACTGTCTGCAGTGTAGAACTGTTGGCGCATGGCCAAAACATCAACTCAACTTAGTAAAATGTCAGTGGGGATGATGTATATTTGTTCATAGCAATTTCATATTGATGTGTATTCATACTTACCTATCTCATGTATAATATAATTGTATGTGTTTACATGTGAAACACCAACCAGCAGTCGGGCTGATCAAACCCACCACAAAGTGGCACTGCAAAATTTACATTACCATGGGAGAGATAGGGAGTGAGCCGTCTTAGTATTATAGGGTCTTTGAACTGGTGTCTGTGTGTGTGTCTGTGTTAAAGCAACCTCAGTCTGTGTATGGGGTGGTCCAAAGTTGTCAACATTTTCACGGTCGTGGAAAGCATATGACATTGCTCCGTTTCCATGAATGATGACTTTTATCGTTTAATGAAGATGTTAGTATTTTCCAGAGACTTTGGGGGGGGGGGGGGGGGGTGGGGTGTGTACATTAGACCACCACATCCGGTCATTGTGCATTCGTTGATTAAGCTGGGGAATTTTCAATCGTGGACGATTATTTTTTTTTCATTCCACTGCCCCTTGCCCTATGCTACCAATGCCGAACGCCAAGTTAGGTAGCAAGCAATAAGTATAAATTTTTTAAGTTATTGGTTTGACTCTACCAGGCTTCGAAACAGGGAGTTTGAATTTCATGATCTACCAAAATGGGAGGCGAGCACTCAACTCATTTGGCCACCCCATCTGGGCCTGTAGTAATATGTTTATGTGTACTACTTTGGGGGGGGGGGGGGATGGAAAAGTGGTACTCTTTGTGTTCCCATAAAATTAGTAATAACTATGGATGACCTCTTATGATGTATGTGTTGAAATATGACGCCCATCTATGTGTTTGTTGCGCACACATTACCTTCAAGCAGGAGTACTTTCTGCTTGGCGAAATGCCACTAGTACCACATGAAGTCACTAGAATATGGTATAGAGTTACATCGTGAATCGAAAAATAGCTCGATGTTACTTTACCATGCGTTCTACTGGGTCAGCCCTAACCCTAACTTAAGCAGTTAGTTAAATAGATAAGTCAAGTCAGGTCAGATGGGGTCTTTTTGTGATCCCTATTTAACTGTTTATGGTATGGGGTAGAACTGGAGTCTCGGTAGACCGCCTGCTAAAGTAGCACCAATAGCTCTGTATATGTGCAATAACAAAAAATCTAAGCACACAAGAATACAATTCCATACTGAACAGAAAAATATCTATATACGCAATAACAAAAATCGAAGTACACTCAAATAAGAATATAGTTGTATAGTGTATAGAAAAATCGTCCTGTGTTTGTATTTTTTTTAAACAACCAAAGGACACTAGAACATAGTCTTATAGTGAACAGAAAAATATCTGTGTAAGCTTATAAGTTATATATATATGCACATGAACAAAAACCCAACAAAAACACGAAAGACATGCGTGTAGGCATTATTGTTTCTGATGGTTGCTGGAGGGGGGGGGGGGGTCTATAATGGGCCTAAGCATTCATTTTTCTTCACAACCCCACGTGGACTTTTCAGAGGCCTCGCTACATAATGCATAAAGGATGGCAGGCCGGACATATGGTGGCAGCGGAAGTTGACTTATTCAGTAAGCCCGCCATCCGTTGGCAGCAACTTACGCATACTGCCTACAAGTTTCCTCCAACTTTACCGATTCCCACCATCGCTTTCCTACCAGCTCTACTGGTTCCCGCCATCTCTTTACTGAATATTGGGGAGACCACTGCTGTTCATATGTATGTGTCTGCGGATATAGAAAACTGTGTATAATTTCCATTATAACATTGGACTGATACTGTGATAGCATTTCATGCTCGTCAGGGCACCATTCACTACTCTTCTGGAAGATTGCTTTCTTTGCTGACTTGGTGTATTAAACATTGGTTAACCTATTGTTCATTAATCAAGAGCTGTCACCTAAATAAAATTCAAACCAGTTGGCAAATAATTGAATGTGCCGGTTTCTTTAGGCTTTTCTAGTTCTTTCACCCATGAAATATAAAGGCTACCTGAAGGTACGCAGTTTACGCTCTCCTGGTGTTGAAATCGGTCACAGTGGGGACTCAGAAATATATTTGACATGGTGAGCCTGGGTTGAAGTCAGGATTGCCATTGTCCACTGTTTCAGATGCGTGGGCAGTAGTAAACAGTGAGGACTCGGATATATATTTGATCGCTATATAGGGTATTCACGTGATGTCATCAACCGGATGCGCGGCCATTGTGGCGATATCAACTAGTAAACAACCCATAGAGTTTGCCGTACGCGTAGTGCAAACCGTCTATTTCATTCAAGATTAAGAGAAATCCAGAATCCTAACCTTATCAATTTAATATAATCTTTTTGGTAAACATGTTTTCTAAATGTGTACCAAGCAATTTGTTTCTAGGTGGTGTGGTTTTAGAGATATTTCACTTTTTCTGTATGAAGATTGCTCACGACCATTGACAATGCATTGAGTTTGCCGGTACGCGCAGTGCAAAACATTAGTTTTATTCAAAATTAATAGAAATCCAAAACCCTAATGATATCAATTTAATCTAATCTTTTTGGTAAACATGTTTTCTATATGCGTACCAAGGGATTTGTTTCTAGGTGGTGTGGTTTTAGAGATATTTCACTTTTTCTATATGAAGATTGCTCACGACCATTGACAATGACTTGAGTTTGCCGGTACGCACAGTGCAAAACATGAGTTTTATTCAAAATTAATAGAAATCCAGAACCCTGACCTTATCAATTTAATATAATCTTTTTGGTAAACATGTTTTCTATATGTGTACCAAGCGATTTGTTTCTAGGTGGTGTGGTTTTAGAGATATTTCACTTTTTCTGCATGAAGATTGCTCATAGCCATTGAGTTTGCACTGTGACAGTGTGTTATTATTGTGGTTACTATCGCCACAATGGCCGCACTTCCGCTTAGCGTGACGTCAGTGCATACCCTATATTGGCCTCGTGAGGCAGTACCGCCGAGTATTTTTGATACTCGATGATTACCACAGCAAAGGCTATTTACTGACTGTGAATTGTTAGTACTTCAGATATGTGACATTTCAGAGAGGATGAGTATGGGTGGGGGCTTTATAAACCTCCTCGTGTTGTCTCATCACGCTCCTGTCGCTACCCAGGTGGTCCTTGTTTGTGCCTCTTTGGGTACAGGGTGCTGACTGACACATTCTACGTCGCGACATTTGGGGTTTCCTAAGGCCTCAGTCGCAGTATATAGCTTACGATCAAAAGTCGGCGACCTTGCGACTAAAGAAAATTTTAAATCAACAAAAATTGGGGGAAACATCGGTCACCGACCACTCATTTTGGTAGCAAGGAGGTGTGCAGGTTTTTGCACCAAGAACCGCCTTGTGGCCAAAATGGCTCGCAAGATCACCGACCACTTTCAGCGCTGGTGACCCAGTCAGGCTTTTGGTCGTAAAGTGGTCACCAGTGGTTGCGAGCCGTAGTGTGACTGAGGCTTAATTAAACCACTGCTCCGTTTCCATTCTGAAATGTGGAAAGGCCTGCTTTAAAGTTGTATAGTCCGATGATTTTGAGTTTCTGACATTTTTATAGATATATTTATTAAGTTACTTGTACCAGACGGGATGGCCAAATGAGTTTAGCATCCGTCTACCGTTTTGGTAGATCGTGGGGTTCGAACCCTGGCCAAGTCAAACCAATGACTTGAAAATGTATACTTATCGCTTCCGAGCCAGGCTCTCGGCAATATTAGGTTAGGGCAAGGACTGGTTGGCTCAGTGTCAGGATAATGTGACAGTGGGATATCAGGTCAGGGTACTGGCAGCATGGTCTCCCAGTGGGGCAGCACTATAAAGTCGCCATGAGTGTGCACTGTCACAAGTTGGTAACCGTCCTGATATGACCTTAGATGTTGCCACAAAACTCCAGCAACCAACATCTGACAGTCTTGTGGCATGCAGTCTTGAACCGTGTCTGATCCCTCACTCTGATCTGAAACCACTAATAGCCACCCACATAAAATCCAAATGGCAACATGAGTGGGATGAAAACATTAATAAACTTAAAGAAATTGAACCATCTGTGGGAAAGCCACCACAGACTCATGCGGGAGGTCGGCGGGACCAAGTGGTCCTTAGCCGCTGCCATATTGGCCACTCGTGGCTTACACATGCTTTTCTGCTCAAGGGGGAACCTCCCCCTGAATGTATTGGGTGTCAGTCCCCGCTGACACTCAAACACATTTTACTAAGTTGCGTTGATTTTTTGGCCCTGCGCCAATAGTTCTACACTGCAGACAGTATGCATGACCTTTTTACTAAGGTAAAACAGGAAAACATGTTAGCCTTTTTGAGGGCAGCTGGACTGTACCACCTCGTATAGTTTACTAAATAGATTCTATCAATTATTAATAAAACTTTTCTTTTTCTATTGGAATTTGTTGCCCTTGACCACAAATATATGATTGTGAGCTTTCTAATTTAATGGGTGTCTATTGGCACATAATTGATTGTCTGCTTTTACAGACATTTCTCGCTGTGAATATGGCCTATGCTGGCGACACGGCGTAAAGGAACCAAAAATAAATCAATCAATCATGTTGTATGCATTGCCCAGTTATACGATGGCAGACGGTCGGTGCATGATTAGTAGTGCCTTTAATCAGCTGAGACAGAGCAGTCGACACCTTCTCACATTAGAAACACTCAAACACCAAGCAATGCTGGCCGAGGTGAAGAGTTATTCAATAAGGATGCTTATCGATTTTTGCTGAATGTTAAAGTTGCATCATAATTCGTTAGTTTTGAGTTTCTCCCATTAAAAAAAAACCAAAGAGAAAGATCCTTTATATCGGTTGTCGGGGAACATTTTGTTTTGTATCATGTTGCGAATTGTGATGCAGCTTGCAAGTTATGTAGATGGGTCGTTCTCCGAAACTGTGGACCACTTGACGTAGTCCACTTGAAATGAATATTTCAAAGAAACCCATTATTGGAGTGTCAATATTTAGATTTCATCATTTAGCCCAATAATGTGGGAGATATTTTAGATCTAAAGTAAATGTTAATATTGTGTATTATGTATCTTATTGGGATGGATGTAGCTGAATAAATAGAAAATTACATGACTAATTTGTGACATTGTCAACAGCATTGAGAATAAAGTGTCACAAACTTAATGAAACCTCTGAACAACAGCACATTTCACTTCAAATGGTCATATACAATGTCTTCATTAACTTGAAGACATTTATTTCTTTAAAAAATTATAAAAATTATGAAATATTTAACCTTTTCTAGAGTAATTAACATCGTAACATTTCGTTTCCACTTGCAAGTACTATGCAACTCTGTATCAAACACTGAGTACAGATACAGTACGGAACGATTTTCACCATTTGACACTCTATGCATGGATCCAGTTATGGTATAGTAAAAGAAAAATCCTGAAATTGCCCATAATCATTGAAATTTGAGCCAAACATTTGTGTAAAATTGTTGATTCCACTTGGACTGTTACCGTGCTAATATTTTTCTAATTTTCTCTTTAATCAGCACAAATAAGACAAGACCATAGCAATGAGGTTTCAAATTATTATTACTACTGTTTATAAAGCAAGTGGCATGTGAAATGTCCTAAAAATGTCAAGCTTTGTGTGGAAAATATTTGATTTTTGAGTCAGATTGGTTTCCATGCTATACTGCTATTTACTGGATGTGATCATCATTTGACCTCCTTACAAATGTGAGAATATGTTTATTTTCAATTATTCAGATGCAAAAGGACATACACATTGAGGAAGCTTTTTTTATAGGACTTTGACAACATTTTGATTTTGTGGTACTGATGTCACAGTATTGGTACACAACTTCTGAGAATGACTCAGATCGCTAATGCCTCGGTCACAAATGCGTTACGGCGCCTCATCGGCCAGACCGTACGACGTCCGTATGGTGGGTTGCGGTTGCCATACTGTGACCATATGTTTTTTTGCTAGCTGCGAGGGGTTGCAGTTTTTTTAAAGTTGAAGTTAACTTAACTTGGAAAAATAGCAACGCCGCAGGTCGCAATCCCGCTGCAAGTACTCCATAACACCATACAGTCACCTTTGTTGATATCAATGATAAGGTCTTAAAAGGTCTCAATATGGTACAACATTCATGTTTGTGTGATCAATGTGTAGAAAGTTATGACATTTTTATATATTAAATACATGCATAAAGTTAAACACAAACCGCAAGGCGCCTTGCAGTAACTGTACGATTTGTGTATAGATAAACCGTAACATTTGAATAAACCGCAAGACAGACCGCAGCATTTGTGACCTATGCATTATCAATTTCAAAATTGATTAACAATTGTTGCTAATCAACATTTTCAAAACAAAAGGTTCCCTGGTTGTTATGTTTATTGTTGTTTTACGTCCTAGCAACATCAAAGGTCATATCAGGACGGGCACCGACTTGTGACAGTGCGCACTCATGGCCACTTTATAGTGCTGCCCCACTGGGATGCCAGGTCGCCAGCACCATGACCTGATATCCCACTCAGTCACATTATCCTGACACTGAGCCAACCAGTCCTTGCCCTATCCTAATAATGCCGAGTGCCTGGCTAGGAAGCAACAAGTATCAATTTGTAAGTCATCGGTTTGACTCGACCAGGGTTCGAACCCACGGTCTACCAACATGGGAGACGGACAGTCTAACTCATTCGGCCCTCCCGTCTGGTTCCCTGGTTATGAATATCACTGAGCTTACTTTTAGTTTGGAAGTAGCTTTTTATTATTTTTAAATGTAATGGTTAACTTTGGAGATATTTGAAGTAAAAACTTAAATAAATTTTGGTGTGCACGTCAAAATTCTGACACCCTAGGTTTCAGCAGTAACCAGTTCCATTAAATTGCCTTGGCATGCCCTTCTCTGTGGCAACAAATGTTGAATTAGTGCATCGGTATCTAAGTTGGATATGTTAGATAAGTATTTTGGTTTAGAAAATTTGATGTGTTCATTGGACTATGCAGCTTTTAAATATATGCTTTATGTGTGTATGTTCTTGGGTGGGTTATTTTTCATTGCTGTAGACAGTGCGTTTCACCTGAAACTGGCAACAAACACTAAAAGAAATGTTATTTTTGTCATCAAACTTATGAAATGCAATGTGCTAGTTATCTTTACTACCGGACCCAGTGGCCGAATCGGTAGAGCGCTAGCATCCGGTGCGGAAGGTCAGGAATTCAATTCAATGACATACAAAATTGATACTTCTCTCTTCCTAGCCAGGTGCTCAGCATTATTAGGATAGGGCAATAACTGGTTGGCACAGTGTCAGGATAAGGTGAATTGAGTGGGATATCAGGCCATGGTGCTGGCAGTCTGGTCTCCCAGTGGGGCAACACTATGAAGTCGCCATGAGAGCGCACTGTCACAAGTCGGTACCCGTCTTGATATAACCTTAGATGTTGTCAGGAAGTAAAACTTCAACAACCAATCACGTTATCTTTACTACACGACGGGATCGAATATTTTGTGCCCCGAGAAATTCCACTCACAAAGACAGCATTAAGCCTAACGTCTGCAACCTGATCTGTTAATCACAACACATGTTCAATTTGATCAACAAGAAGGCACTGTGCTGGGTTAAATGGGCTTGGTGACGGGTCAGTAACACGGGCGTCCCTGGTTTGACCCTTTGTGGGGCTATCGTTGAAGACCCGGATCAGACCCACGTGGTGAATCGGACAGCAGCCGGCCGGGTGGGGATCGGGGGCCGGCGTCGTGTCATATCTGTCTGCTAGTACTAGTAGTAGGAGTAGCGGGGCTGATCACATTGGGGATAGGGATGAGGGTGGGGGTCACCTAGGTCAACTGTGGCAGTGGCAGTGGCAGTGGCAGTGGCAGTGGCAGCTCCCCGGTGGAGGTGCTCCAGGACATTCTACTTGGACGCTGAGTGGTGGGGTGAGGGTGATGGGAGTCGTGGGGAGTGGGGTGTAGTGGTGGGGATGTTGTGTAGTGGTGGTGGGGTGTGGAGTGGGGGGGGGGGGCAGTGGTGGTGTGTAGTGGTGGTGGGGTGTAGTGGGGGGGGGGGGGGGCAGTGGTGGAATGTAGTGGTGGTGTGGAGTGGTAGAGGTAGTGTGGAGTGGTAGTGAAGGTGCGTAACCGACGCTGTCCTCTAGTGCCCGCGTCCCGCTGTTGGGTTGACCGAGCAGGGGCTGGGGGGGGGGGGGGGTGGTGTAGTAGTGGTGGTGGTGGTGGTGGCTATGAGGTGCTGTCCTCTGGTACCACGCCCCGCTGTTGGGCTGCCCGGGCGGGGGGGGGGGGTGGGGGGTGTAGTGGTGGCGGTGACGGCTATGAGGTGCTGTCCTCTGGTGCCCGTGACTCGATGTTGTGGTGACCAGGGGGGAGGGGGGTGTAGTGTGGGGGCCCCGTGACTCGATGTTGTGGTGACCAGGGGGGAAGGGGGTGTAGTGTGGGGGCGGCGGCTATGAGGTGCTGTCCTCTGGTGCCCGCGTCCCGCTGTTGGGCTCACCGGACGGGGGTGTAGTGGTGGTGGTGGGGTGTAGTGTGTAGTGGTGGCGTGTAGTGGTAATGGTGACGGCTATGAGGGTTCTGTCCTCTGGTGCCCGCGCCCCGCAGTTGGGCTCACCGGGCAGTTGGGCAGTGGTGGTGGTGGTGGTGTGTAGTGGAAGTGGTGACGGCTATGACTTATGTTGCAGTCACACTACGACGACAAGCGGCGACGACAGCCCGGCGACAGCGACGCCGGTCTGTCGTTCAGTGTCGTCGGCTGTCGCCTGCTTGTCACGTGGTTGTCGCAGCGACAACCCCGCTTGACCCCCATTTTCTCCGTTTTCGTTGGGTTTTTGGACATGTTGAAAAACTTCGACGACAGGCGATGTCGCGCGGCTGTCGATACACTGTCGCTACGGTGTCGGTAGAGTGTCGCTACGGTGTTGTCGTTGTCGGTAAGGTGTCGTCTTGTCGTTAAGCTGTCGTCGCTTCTCTCTCCATAGCAGCTGTATGTGTGTCTCTGTGTATGTGTCTCTGAGTCTGTGTCTATGTGTGTGTCTGTGTCTATATCTGTCTATGTGTGTGTGTCTGTGTCAATCACATTTCTCATGAAGACTGCTTCCTAACAGGTCCGCCGCATAAACCTACATGTTTGCACCGTCCCATTCTTCATATTTCTCATGAAGACTGCTTCCTAACAGGTCCGCCGCATAAACCTACATGTTTGCACTGTCCCATTCTTCATATTTCTCCTGATATGACCTTAGATGTTGCTAGGACGTAAAATAACAACAAACAAACAAACAATCATATTTCTCATGAAGACTGCTTCCTAACAGGTCCGCCGCATAAACCTACATGTTTGCACAGTCCCATTTTTCATATTTCTCATGAAGACTGCTTCCTAACAGGTCTGCCACATAAACCTACATGTTTGCACCGTCCCATTCTTCTTATTTCTCATGAAGACTGCTTCCTAACAGGTCTGCCGCATAAACCTACATGTTTGCACTGTCCCATTCTTCATATTTCTCCTGATATGACCTTAGATGTTGTTAGGACATAAAATAACAACAAACAAACAAACAATCATATTTCTCATGAAGACTGCTTCCTAACAGGTCCGCCGCATAAACCTTCATGTTTGCACCGTCCCATTCTTCATATTTCTCATGGAAACTGCTTCCTAACAGGTCCGCCGCATAAACCTACATGTTTGCACCATCCCATTCTTCATATTTCTCATGGAAACTGCACAGACACACACACACAGACACTGTCGTCCCGATGTCGTCGGGCTGTCGTCCTGATGTCGTCCGATTGTCGTCCAACTTGGCCCGAATTTGCATATGTCATCGGGTTTTCACAAAATCCTGGGCTGTCGGCACCCCCTTGTCGTCGTAGTGTGACTGCTACATTATGAGGTGCTGTCCGCTGGTGCCCGCCGCCCCACCCCCACCCCCACCCCCACCCCCGCTATTGGGCTGACTGGGCGGGGGTAGTGGTGGTGGTGAGGTGCTGTCCTCTGGTGCCCGCGCCCCGCTGTTGCGCTGACCGGACGGGGGGTGGGGACCCCGACGGACAATGCTCGTGTCTTCTCGGAACGAGAGGACGCCCTCCAGGGGGTTGGACGCGTGTCGTCGTTAAGAAATACCACACGCCAAGCAATTCCAGGGGGTCTATGGGCCTGCTGCACTAAATAAGTCACCGGCCGTTCTTAGTCAATAGCTAAGAACATATGTAATTTTTTTTTTAAACAACCCGTTGTAGCAGCCTGTCCTAGCCCAATGTTGTACCCTCTTCATAATATTAAAATGCGTCTGAACCCCAAGTCTTCAATAGCCCCCCCCCCCCCCATCCCGAACCATGCCCCTTTTCAATCTTTTTCTTCTTCAATTTCTTCAATTTTTATTATTGTTGTTGGTTTTATTATTATTACTACAATTATTAGTACTATTATTATTACTACTACTACTAGCATTATTGCTAATATTATCATCCCAGCAATCAAATCCCACATGCTTGAACCAGTTGTAAAGTCGACGGCCGGCAGCTGTGGTTGTGTAGGCAGGTTAAATAGGAAATCACTACAGGCAAGTATAGAGAAGGAAGGAAAGATATAGAGTGTGCAGAAGGAACCAGAAGGAGCTTGCTTAGTTTATTATATATATAGCCTTTAGAATCCAATATGGTTGTACACACCTGATTAATCCCTCCAATCACCAACATGCATTCTTATTCAACCAATGAACATTCAATATCCTTGTAACCAAGGCATGGTTATCTCTGGCTACAGTGCCCTGTTGTGTCTGGTGTGCAGTGATCCGTAAATAACACTTGTGGGGGAGGGGGAATGTGAGGCGACTTCCCAAAGACTGTCCCAAATGTCAAGAAGTGACCCTCTCTCTCTCTCTCTACTATATACACAATTTCTAACCTCCATTAGTAATGGATCACCAACTCCACATATACCTTATATGCCTTTGGTTTTACATACCATTTACCATTTTATAGACAAGTTGCAATTTATTATAGCAGAGTTCTCCATATCCCATATCTCATATATCGGAAAATTTTACACAGTGTTTTTATACCAGATGTCTGACATTGTCCATCGTAGTAGTTCAACTGGTCTGACCCGTAAGAGTTGATCCTCCATCTACCTCCATCTTCTAGTCAACATATCCTCCTCCAGGATCTAGCCTCTCTGATGTTTAATATAGGTCGCCACAAAGGACATGGACCCTTGTCATAATATGAGTTTGACCCTCACTTCTACCGTTGCGCCGAATCGGTAGAACGCAGCCCTCCCGTGTGGGAAATGGGGAGTGCAGGTCGAGTCAATCCAATGACTTACAAAATTGATACGTATCACTTCCTAGCTTGGCACTCGGCATTAATAGGATAGGGCAAGGATTGGCTAGTTCAGTGTCAGGATAATGTGACTGGGTGGGATATCGGGTCACGGTGCTGGCGACCTCAATTCCCAGTAGGGTAGCACTATAAAGTCACAATGAGTTATTAAGGCTACCGCCGCATTGGCGGCGATATTAATAGTGTCGAATCGACGAATGTAAAGTAAACAAATCGCCGCCGCGACGTCGATATCCATACTGGCATAATGCCAGCGGCAATGTTTTACGCCCAAATCTATTCAATGCGACCATATTTAACAGAATTACATACGCAATAAGTGAAATTATATCAATTTAACCCTAAATTCGAACCGTTATTAACGCTACCGCCGCATTGGCGGCGATATTAATAGTGTCGAATCGATGAATGTAAAGTAAACAAATCGCCGCCGCCGATAACTGCTAGGGTAGCTAACGCCTCCGCGCTTTGGCTCTGCGCATACCCCGTGACCCATTTCTCACCACTGGCGATAGCTACCCCAAACTCGGTCCTTACCACCGGAGCCGATAAATAATTCTTCATGCATACGGGCCCAGGTGGATTACCAAGGAATACCACCTCGCACCTGAGACAGATTTGTTCAATGCGCCTTCTCCGTGTAGACATCTTCCTACCCCGGGCCCTACGACCAGCCCTACGACCAGCCAGCCCAGGCCAGGCCAGGCCAAGCCAAGCCAAGCCAAGCCAAGCCAAGCCAAGCCAAGCCAAGCCAAGCCAAGCCAAGCCAAGCCAAGCCAAGCCAAGCCAAGCCAAGCCAAGCCCCCTTATGTCCCTTTCATCACACACGCCCGCCGCTCTGGTTGTTTCCGGTGTAACGATTTTACCTCCATTATCGCCTGTGTTTGGATTGTGTCAGAATAATGTGACTGAGTGGGATATTAGGTCATGGTGCTGGTGGCCTGGTTATCCAGTGGTGCAGCACTACAAAGTCACATTGAGTGGTCACTGTCACAAGTCGGTACCCGTCCTGACATGACCTTAGATGTTGCCAGGAATATAATGCTTTGTTGAATCCACTCATGGATTTGGAGTGTGGGCGTTCACTCCTGATTTGGACATTGGCCTAAAAGGTAGATAATAGCGCATCATTATGCCAACACGCCCCCTGCAGGGTCCTCGACTAACCATCTGGCAACTGTCTGTGTTTGTGCAACTATGCACAGGTTGTAGGACTATTCAGAAATTTTAAGAATAAATTAGTGTTTTTAACGACTTTCCTCTCTCACTGCGAACATTTGTGATTGTTGTTGCTTGTTAGTTTATTTTTTTTATAATTTATTACATTTATTGATTGAGCAGGTGGATTTCAATCACGAACAATTGGTCTTAATCCACTGCTCTTTGCCCTATCCTAGAAATGCTGAGCGCTAGGCTAGGTAGCGACGAGTATAACTTTAGTTTGACTGGGCTGGATTGGAACCGGCAAGGATGTGGGTGCGCAACTCATTAGGCTATCACATCTGGTGCTAGGTGTTAATAGGATGGGGCAAGTAAGTATTGGCTGACTCAGTACCAAGATAATGTGAATGGGATGTCCTACCAAAATACTTGAGTGTGGAAGCACTATAAAGATTTGAGAGTTTTTCAGGGACATAAGGGGGCTTGGCTCTCATCCAGGCCAGGCTCATAACAAGTTTGAGCCTGGCCTGATATAATCTCAAATGTTGCTATAGTAAAAACTCCACTCACTCAATCAGTCAATGCTAACGGACTCTCGTAAAGTCCCAGTTACACTACAGCTGGCGACCACTGTCTCCTTGCGACCAAACTAATGGTTGCTGACGTCTGGGTGACCAAAGCAATGGTGGCCGACCTCTTTGGTCACAAGGAGAATTTTGGTGCAATAGCTGCAACAATAGATGCAACCATGATGTGGCTCATCAGGGCACACTCTGACAAAGATGAGTAAGTGGCCAGTCACCTTGGAAAGGAAGGGGAACCTACCAAGTATTTACCCATAGTAAGCAATGGAAACGAGGAGTTCGACAGGGGTGTGTATTGTCACCATGTCTATTTAACCTGTACACAGCGATGATTTTCAGACACATTGAAGATTGCAAGGGAGTGACAATAGGTGGCATGAACGTCAACAATCTTAGATATGCCGATGACAGTGTAATACTAGCAGACAGTGAGAAAAACCTACAAGATATAGTGATTAGAATCAATAAAGCTGGAATACTATTCAACATGAAGATGAATGCCAGGAAGACCAAAACAATGGTTATAAGTAAAAAGACAGATAAACCAAATGTCAATATAACCATAGATGGCACAAACATAGAACAAGTATCCAAATTCATATATCTCGGACAAAAGATTACAAATGATGGGAGATGTGAGGAAGAAATTAAAAGAAGGATAACAATAGCCCGAACAACATTCTCCAAAATGTATAGAGTGTTAACATCAAGTAAGATATTAATACAACAAGGAAGCTATTCTTCAGTGTTATGTGTGGTCTACTCTAATGTATGGGCAGAGACATGGACAATCTCTAAGAAAATGTACAAACGTTTAGCGCATTTGAGATGTGGACTTATCGAAGGATGATGAAAATATCATGGACAAAGAAGATCACCAACAAAGAAGTTCTCAGAAAAATTAAAAATAAGAAAAGCTTGTTTGCCACTATACAGACAAAGAAACTTATTTATTTGGCCACATCATTCGTCAGAGTTCAATATACCGTACATTGTTGGAAGGGAAGGTGAATGGCAGCAGAGGGAGAGGGAGACCAAGAACATCATGGTTTACAAATATTTCACAGTGGACAGGCTTGAATTATTCACAGTCTATCAGAACAGCACACCATCGGGACAAGTGGAGAACCATTGCATCCAACCCTCGACTAGAGGATGGAACTATTGATTGATTGATTGAGCTGCAACCTCCGTGCGACCATTTTGGTTGTAAGGAGGTCGGTGACTTCTGAAGACCACTTTGACCCCCTTGTAACCAACCCTTTTTGTGGTCACAAAGTGGTCGCAAGCAGTAGTGTGATTGGGGTACCTAGCTCTCATTAGAATATGTAGACATGGTTTTTTTTGTGTGTGTTTTTTCAAGTGTTTTTATTCCTCTGAATAACATGTCAGTGCGAATGCACTGGTCTTCCAGCCCTAATCACAATTGTCTCTCCACAGTAAACAAATTTACAACAATATACAGATAGACAATTACAGGGAAATAAGCAAAACATCGGTACATGAATGATAGGTAAAGAACAAGATAAGAGAAAAAAGAAACATACGGGGAAGTAACTATGTTAGACTAGTATGGTAGGCGTTAGTAGGGGGTGGGACATAACTGATTATCTTTCTAGTAGTGATTGGGGGTGGGGGGGATGTAGGAGGGGCTTTTCTGATTCAACTTGTGTTCATGGTAATCTCAGGTGGGGGCCTATTGAGTTAGTAAGTAGGTTAATATTGATTTATCATGTACCTCCATAGGATCCAACTAGAATCATTTCCAGGCCCATTCACTTGTAGATGGATGTTTTGGTCTAGTTGGCTGGTACTGGTTGAGTTTACAGTGTATGTTTGTTTGGTGGGGGGGGGGGAGGGGAAGCGGGGGGGAGGGGAAGGAATGGCAACACCGACCCCAGTGTGGCATTGATCTTCTCTGGCTTAGGCTGGTTGATTTAAATGTGCGTGGAGGTTTATCTTGAAAGTTTTGTAACAATCACTCTTCCTGACACATGCTGGTAGTTGGTTCCAGAGTGATCCCCCCCCCCCCCCCCCCCCCCCAGAACAACTGGTGACTTTTTCATTTGACTAGTTTTAACGTGTGGCATTTTCAGGAGGTTGGCTTGTGCTGCATGTGTGGCTTGTGTAGGTATGTCTATGGAAAGTCTTGAAAGGTCTTGGAACTTCATTTGTCCCATTTCAAGGCCTTATAAAGCCTTGATTTTAAACCTATTTTGTGTAATTAGTCTAGTAAAGCCTCTAATT
Source organism: Branchipolynoe longqiensis (assembly GCA_030323885.1). Classification (NCBI taxonomy): domain Eukaryota; kingdom Metazoa; phylum Annelida; class Polychaeta; order Phyllodocida; family Polynoidae; genus Branchipolynoe; species Branchipolynoe longqiensis. The sequence goes on from CM059186.1 coordinate 156,279,649, forward strand.
CCATTAAACTGTCCCCAGTGATCATCTAAATTAGTCTGAAATCGGCATTCTGAGTGCCAATTTTGAACAAAATGCAAATGAAAATAGTCTTGAATTTCTATCAAAAACAGCCTTGAAATAGCATTAATTCCATATCTTCACATGTGTACGGACCCTGGGTTTGACTCAGCCGGGGATCGAACCACATGACCTGCTGCTCAGAAAGTGAGCACACAACTCATTTGGCCATCCCGTTCGGTCATACATGGCGTACTTTGTTTCATTACAATGTCCGTGTTTGCTGTGTTTGGGGGATTGCATCTATAGGATACACCATGGGGATTGATTGCTTATTGTCCTACCCAGGTGGATCACACTAGTGTCATGTGGGTAGTGGGGCGAGGTCTGACAAAGCATGCATGAGTCAACGAAAGTCAACTACAGTAAAAACCTCTCTAAATTGACCGACTATAGGATCGACGTTAAATGGTCCATTGAGGGAGGTGATCGGTTTAGGTAGTTTTTATTATCGTTACAATGGTATTGTATGGGCGATCGTTTGGGACCCAAATAAAACGATCGATATAGGGGCGTGGTCAATCTGTGGACGTGGTCGGTTAGAGAGGTTTTATTGTACACTTTATATATACTGCCCTCCATAGGTATTTTTATGTAGGTTGTTCGGGGTGAATATAGTCCGTGCCCATATACGGAGTGTTGGCTTATTGTGCATTGATTTGAAATGTTGAACTAGGTCGGACACATGTCGCTTATACCTGCAACTCGTCCGTGTGTACAATTAAATTCATTTTAAGGCGAGTTGTGAGGTTGATTCGATGCTGGTGTACTGTTCAATTCAGTGATATTAGCCGATATAAGGAGAATTTGAACAAATAAAAATCAAATAAATAAATTGATTCATTATTGTTGCTAACAAATTTGGAAATAGGTTATCGATAGTCATTTTCTGCGAAGCATGCACAGTGAACAAGTTTACATTATAACATTAGGGCTTGCTATTTTAAGGGCAGATTGGTGATGGAAATTTGCTATAATATGTATAGTAGAAGACCTTTTCACACAGGGTATGCGACATGGTGAGCTGGCAACCGTAACATTAGTTCTTTCACTGCCGTCAGAGGGCAGGTTGGTGGTGGAAATTGCAGATTGCTCATTTTATGTAGCAATTTACTTATTATGCTGCTCAGTATGGTTCACGGTTTTGAGCGGTGTGTATTACTAGTGCGTAGTCAGCTGCCTAACTTGTATTGCATGAAGCTGAACCGAATGTTCCCAAGGATATAATTGTATCGTGCAAACAGAATCATAATGTTCACACAAACACAAACGGAATGTTCACTGGGGTAAAATTGTATCATGTGAACACAAACAGAATGGTCACTGGGGTACAATTGTTCCATGTGAACACAAACTGAATATTCACTGGGATATAACACAAACAGAATGTTCGCATAGATATAATTGTATCATGTCAACACAAAACAGAATGTTCACTGGGGTATAATTGTATCGCATAAACACAAACAGAATGTTCACTGGGCCCGTGCCAGCCAGATGGGCCCGTGCCAGCCAGATGGGTCCATCCCAGCCAGATGGGATAGTCCCAACCAGACGGGTTCGTCCCAGCCAGAGGGGTTCGTCCCAGCCAGATGGTTTCATCCCAGCCAGATGGGATAGTCCCAACCAGACGGGTTTGTCCCAGCCAGACGTGTTCGTCCCAGCCAGATGGGATAGTCCCAACCAGACGGGTTCGTCCCAGCCAGATGGGCCCATCCCAGCCAGATGGGTTTGTCCCAGCCAGACGGGCTTGTCCCGGCCAGATGGGATAGTCCCAGCCAGATGGGAAAGTCCCAGCCAGATGGGATAGTCCCAGCCAGATGGGATCGTCCCAATCTGGCATGTCAACGTGCTTTGCATTCTACTTATCTGGTAGATTTAGGCGAATTTAGCCAAATCTCATGCAGGCTTTTACATATATGTAACTATATAGAGGTCATACTCATAGGCAGCACTGTGTGTGTGCGTGTTATTCAGCATAATAAACATATTTACTACCAGAAAAGCCCTTTTAAAAAACCATGGGGTTTGACATACCCTTAGGCCTGAGAAACAACAAACTGATTCATCAAAGGAACCCTCAGGACTAAAGTCCCGTGGCAGTCAATAACTGTTTAATCGCTTTAGGCATTGGACATATTCGACTGTGCCCTTCCATGCGAATATTAAAATAATATTTGTTTACAAATTCCTATTCGCATGGGACCGGAAGTGGGTTTCTATGCGTACTATTCGGATGTGTTTTGGTGGCTCCATCCACAAGGTCACATGGTGTATTGTTGCCGTTAACCCGACCGTATAGAAAATTGTATGGGTAAAATGTATTGAGGTTTGAGCAAGTAACAAGAAAATAGGAGGGGGGGCATCCAGTTTGTTTTTTGGGTTGCTTTTTTTGTGCTTGTCAACTTTATCCAAGACAAACTGCACCAGCTTAGGAGTTAGGAGAGTACTGTGCTGCACCACCCCGCAGCACTGTCAACGTAGGCCATTACCAACTGCACCATGCAGCACAGGGCATTACTAACTCCACATGCAAGGTTGATGCATGAGCAGCCATTTCCGAATAGAAGCCATTTGACTGGTTCTATTTGCATTCGAAAACCAAATTCGAATGCAAATTTCACTGCGCAGGTGTGCAGCGCCTAAATTATGCGGATATAAAAGTCCCAGTCGAATACGTCCAATGTCATCTGCTGTCTGGGAAGAGCTACTGGAAATGGTTGCTTGGGGTTTGGGTAGAGGAGAATGCCTCTGTACGTGGACGATGTAAACCTGTGTGTGTGATCTACACTGGGTCTCCTGGGGCTCTTTTATTAGTGCAGGTCCCCTGTTGTAGATCCATATAGGTCTAGAATCATGCCATGGAGGGATTAACCTCTATGTCAGGTCACCCTTTCACCTTCAAGCGCACATTATGCCTTGCCCTACTGTGTTCTACCCCACTTCCATACCATACAATACCCTAATCTATCATACCATATTACCGGACACGGTTGGTTGGCTGGTTGGTTGGTTGGTTGGCTGGTTGGTTGGTTGGTTGGTTGGTTGGTTGGTTGGTGTTTTACGTCCTGGCAACATCTAATTCTAAGATCCTATCAGGATTGGTACCGACTTGTGACAGTGCGCACTCGTGGCGACTTTATAGTGCTGCCCCACTGGGAGACGGGGCCACCAGCACCATGCCCTGATATCACACTCAGTCACATACTGACGCCAACCAGTCCTTGCCCTATTCTAATAATGCCGAGCACCTGGCTAGGAAGCGACAAATATAATTGTTTAGTCATTGGTTTGACTCGACCATGGTCCGGATGCGGTAGTTGAATTGGTAGAGCACAGGCTCTCCGTGCTGAAGGTCAGGAGTTCGAGTCCCCGTCAAGTCAAGACCAATGACTTACACAGTCGATACTTGTTGCTACCTAGCCTGGTGCTTGACAGTGCTAGGATAGGGCAAGGACTGGTTAGGATAATGTGACTGAGTGAGAAATCAAGTGATGATGCCGAGGGCCTGGTCTGTACGTGTACGTGTCACAAGTTGGTACCCGTCCTGATATGATCATAGTTGCCAGGACGTAATAAACAAATCAACCATACCATACTATACCATACCATACCATACCATACCATACCATACCATACCCCACCTTAACATACCTCACCTTACCATATCCACACGACGCAGTAGGCACTGTCCCAGTTGCCCCTGACCCGTATGCCGCTTGGATTCCCGTGTGTGGCTAAATGAGCGTTCGGCACACAGCACTTCAAAATCATGCACCCTTTTTCCTACCATCGATATTCACGGGACAAAGAAAAAAAAACAGTCCTGATGTCAAATTTCCTGGGGGGGGGGGGGGGGGGGTTCTACTGGGTATGTTTTCTGTGTCGCCCGTGACTCCATGAGCCTTGTTGGTTATCTGGAGAAAAAGAACACTATTTTGCCTTAAGTTCGAGCTATCTTGATTCTAAAATGGCAGTAATTGTAATGATTTGGAAGCCTGGTGTAGCATAGGCCAATGGTTTTGAATTTCTGCCATTTAAAAAAATTCAGAAATTAGGTTTCTCGTTATAATCGATCTTATTTCAGTTTGAAGTAACCTTTATTATAAATGGTTAACTTTGGAGATATTTGAAGTAAAATCATATCAAAATGGGTACCGACTTGTGACAATGTGCACTTATGGCGACTTTGTTTGGGTTCTTGCTGTTGTTGGCTGTTCACTGCTGATGATATGGATGCACCGCCGTACAACTCGCCCTGATACACAACTCGTCCAGCTGTGCAACGGTCACCCCGCCACACAACTCGAACCCACAACCTTCCATACAGAAGTTGGGTCGCACAAATTACATGAATGGCATTGCGTGAGTGAGTGAGTGAGTGAGTGAGTGAGTGAGTGAGTGAGTGAGTGAGTGAGTGAGTGAGTGAGTTCCACAACGGCAATAAACCAGACGGGATGGCCAAATGAGTTAGAGCGTCAGTCTCCCGTGTTGGTAGATCGTGGGGTCGAACCCGGGTCGAACCCGGGTCGAGTCAAACCAATCACTTAAAAATTAATACTTGTTGCTTCCTAGCCTGGTGCTCGGCATTATTAGGATATAGCAAGGACTGGTTGGCTCAGTATCAGGATAATGTGACTGAGTTGGATATCAGGTCATGGTGCTGGTGGCCTGGTCTTCCAGTGGGGCAGCACTATAAAGTCGCCATGAGTGCGCACTGTCACAAGTCGGTATCCGTCCTGATATGACCTTAGATGTTGCTAGGACGTAAAACAACAAACAAGCAACAGCAATAACACCCAGTTCGTGTATGTTGGGGGGGTGGGGGGGACTCCTTTTTAGACTCCTAGGAATTACGTAAGAACTTAATCCTGGATCCGGATTTACCCACACAGCTGATAAAAGATAGTCAGGTGTTGATTACCAGGTGAGCTGGACAGGAACCCCCCACAGAGAGACTCAGTGATGCTGGTGGCATGACCAGACGTGGTAGTCGGTAGAGTGCCGGCTTCCCGTGCGGAAGGTCGGGAGTTCAAATCCCAGCCGAGTCAAACCGAAAATTGATAATTGTCGCTACCGAGCCTGGCACTCAGCATTAATAGGATAGGACGAGGACTGGTTTGCACAGTATTAGGATAATGTAACTGTGTGGGATATCGGGTCATGATACTGGCGGCCTGGTCTCCCAGTGGGGCAGCACTCTAAAGTCACTATGAGTGCTCACTGTCACAAGTCGGTACCCGTCCTGATATGACCTTAGATCAAATATATGTTGCTAGGATGTAAAATAAGAAACAACCAAATACTGGTGGCACTAAGCAGGTGGCATGTGTGTCCAGCATGGAGACATATATGATTTAGAACCAGGTGACTAAAATGTATAGTTGCACCTGTCTTCAGGGGACAACTCTGCATCAAGACCAATTTGTCGAGACAAAGGCAGTTTGTACGTTGAAAAGTGTTGTAGTGGTCTGCCGATTACAGGCATCGCTGAAGGCATTACTAATACTATACTGTAGTGCGCGTGGAGGAATGATCTTGTTTTCGCTGTTTTCGATGATTTCCTGTGGGAAAAGAAGGCAGTCCCTTAAGCTGCGAACACACTGGACGCGTGCGTCATGCGGTTCTCACGCGTAAATAGCGAACACACTGGACGCGTCTGCCACGCGTCTAAAGGCCGGTACACACCTCCCATATAAAACCCCCATTCCCCCCTCTTCCATTCCCCCCATTCCCCCCTCTTCCATTCCCCCCCCATTCCCCCCTCTTCCATTCCCCCATTCCCCCTCTTCAATTCCCCTTCTTCCATTCCTCCTCTTCCATTCCCCCTCTCCCATTCCCCCTCTTCCATTCCCTCTCTTCCATTCCCTCCCTTCCATTCCCCCCTCTTGCGTTCCCCCTCTTTCGTTCCCCCTCTTTCGTTCCCCCTCTTTCGTTCCCCCTCTTTTCGTTCCCCCTCTTTCGTTCCCCCTTCCTTAATCCCCCCTCTTTCGTTCCCCCTCCTCTTCGTTCCCCCTCTTCCGGTTCCCTCTCTCCGTCCCTCCTTTTCTCCCCTCTTCCATTCCCCATTCTCCATCTTCCGTTCCCCCTCTTCCATTCCCCCTCTTCCATTCCCCCTCTTCCATTCCCCCTCTTCCATTCCCCCTCTTCCATTCCCCTCTCTTCCGTTCCCTCTCTTCCGTTCCCCCTCTTTCGTTCCCCCTCTTTCGTTCCCCTTCTTTCATTCCCCCTCTTCCGTTCCCCCTCTTCCGTTCCCCCTCTTTCGTTCCCCCTCTTTCGTTCCCCCTCTTTCGTTCCCCCTCTTTCGTTCCCCTCTTTCGTTCCCCCCTTCGCCCCCTCTCCTCTTTCCCTTTCGTCACTTCCCCCTCTTTCATCCATCTTCAATTCCCTCTCCCTCCCCCATTTCCCCCTCTCCCATTCCCCCTTCCGTTCCCCCTCTTCCATTCCCCCTCTTCCATTCCCCCTCTTCCATTCCCCCTCTTCCATTCCCCCTCTTCCATTCCCCTCTCTTCCGTTCCCTCTCTTCCGTTCCCTCTCTTTCGTTCCCCCTCTTTCGTTCCCCCTCTTTCGTTCCCCCTCTTTCGTTCCCCCTCTTTCGTTCCCCCTCTTTCGTTCCCCCTCTTTCGTTCCCCCTCTTTCGTTCCCCCTCTTGGGGAATGAAAGAGGCGGAATGCAAGAGGAAGGGAATGCAAGAAGGGGGAATGAAAGAGGGGGAAAGCAAGAGGGGGGAACAGAAGATGGGGGAATGGAAGATGGGGAATGGAAGATGGGGAATGCAAGATGGGGAATGCAAGACGGGGAACGGAAGATGGAGAATGGGGAATGGAAGAGGAGGGACAGAAGAGGAGGGACGGAAGACGGGGATTGGAAGAGGGAGAATGTAAGAGGAAGAATGGAAGAGAGGCGAATGGAAGAGGGGGAATGGGAGAGGGGGGAATGGAAGAGGGATGGAAGAGGGGGAACGGAAGAGGAGGGACAGAAGAGGAGGGACGGAAGAGGGGAATGAAAGGGAGGGAAGAAGAGGAGGGACGGAAGACGGGGATCGGAAGAGGGGAATGGAAGAGGGGAATGGAAAGAGGGAAATGGAAGAGGGAGAATGGAAGAGGGAGAATGGAAAGAGAGGCGAATGGAAGAGGGGGAATGGGAGAGGGGGGAATGGAAGAGGAGGGATGGAAGAGGGGGAATGGAAGAGGGGGAACGGAAGATGGGGGAATGCAAGAGTGGGGAACGCAAGAGGGGGGAAAGCAACAGGGAGGAATGCAACAGGGGGAATGCAACAGGGGAACGCAAGAGGGGGGAACGCAAGAGGGGAACACAAGAGGAGGGAATGGAAAGGGAGGGAATGGAAGAGAGGGAATGGAAGAGAGGGGGAATGGAAGAGGGGGAACGGAAGAGGGGGAATGGAAGAGGGAGGAATGGAAGAGGGGAATGGAAGAGGGGGGACAAAGATGGAGAATGGGGAATGGAAGGGAGGGACAGAAAGGAGGAACGAAGAGGAGGAATGGAAGAGGGGGAACGGAAGAGGGGAATGGAAGAGGGGGGAACGGAAGAGGGGAGAATGAAAGAGGGAGATGGAGAGGGGGAATGGAAAGAGGGGCGAAATGGAAGAGGGGGAAAGGAAGAGGGGGGAACGGAAGAGGGGGGAAGGAAAGAGGGGGAAAGAAGAGGGGGAACAAAGGGGGGGAACGAAAGGGGGAAGAAAGAGGGGGAAACAAAAGAGGGGGAACGAAAGAGGGGGAACGAAAGAGGGGGAACGAAAGAGGGGGAACGAAAGAGGGGGAACGAAAGAGGGGGAACGAAAGAGGGGGAACGAAAGAGGGGGAACGAAAGAGGGGGAATGAAAGAGAGGAGATTGCAAGAGGGGGGAATGGAAGAGGAGGAATGGAAGAGGGGGAATGGAAGAGGAGGGAATGGAAGGGGAGGGAATGGAAGAGGAGGGAATGGAAGAGGAGGGAATGGAGGAGGGGGAATGGAAGAGGGGGAATGGAAGGACACACACATAACACACTGTGTGGTCGGGCAAAGTCGGGCAAAGTCGGGCAA
>CM059186.1:156288248-156308690 GCA_030323885.1 Branchipolynoe longqiensis
ATCCCTCCACGCCGCGTTCTCCTTTGAGTAAGTCGAACACCATGGCGGCCGTAGGACTATTTATGGAACCATGCGATCTGGCCTCAGAGGCGTTGCCAATGACCTGGCCTCGCCGCAAATGGACACAATCGTCTGTAGTGTTACACAGCGGTAACACAGCACCTTCTGAACCACAAATTAACGAGGGAGCCGCTGTGACTCCCATACAACTGAGTACTTCAGGGTCGGGTTCAATTAAGCACTGACCCTTCCCTTCTATATGTCTGGTTGAAATTAATGCCGCCACCGTTTGGTGCGCATTTAATTTAACATCTTCTGCCAGGCACGCAAGACCGCAGTCTGTTCGTAGCTGACAGTGTGTGACCAAGTTATAAGGTTGCAGAATTTCCAGCAGCCCATTATGTGGCGAGAGACTGGCTTCGTAAAATGACATCCAATCGCTCCCCAGAATACCATCCTCTGGTATGTCCACTATCAATACAGATGAGTCAAATATCTGATTGGCGATACCCAGCGGGATATCTGTACAACCAAATTGTGGGATTACTAGTCCCGTTACACTTAAAGGCCTCACGTCGGAGACCAAGTTACGCGTATTCAGGTTGAGATTATCAAAGAATCCTTTTCCTATCACGGACATGGCCGCCCCGGTATCAATAAGAAAGAATCCATTGGATTCTCTAATGTTGATGGGGACATACCATCTTTTCCCATTCAGTGGGAAAATGTTCATGGCGAACTGGTCTCTTTCATCCACGTTGTGTAGGTTTAGTCCAGTTCTCTCTAAAATATAGTCCATACACGGATCAGACTCAGGGCTGCGCGCATTTTGCGCGCATTTTGCGCGCACATTGATCGCATTCCAGCCAAGAAAACCTGGCGGACGCCGATAGTACATGTAGACGGTGTAGACACACTGTGCACATTGCACGAATCTGATGGGAGATTGTGCGCAAGGGGTTTAGCACAACTCTCAACAGATGCACTGGGAAGATTTCCCCGTACAATAATAGCTGACAACACTTCCGGCGTTGCAGCTGGTACTAATTTAAAAAATCAGTATCGGCTAAGAACTCGGGAGATCCCGATTCATGGTGTACGGCAGCAACAGCGCTATGGTTAGGCGCGAATTGCTTGCCTGTGGGCGCAATTTGCTTGCTCCCATGCACGTTGTTCGTGACAGGGCGCGCGATTCGCGTATTATCGCGCGCACTATTTTTGCCGCTGGCTGCTTGTAGCCGGGCCAATAGTTCTGGTACATGGCGCGAATTATCGCACCCGTTACGGACTCCATCCACCATAGCCTGTTCTAAGGAACGAGGCTGTGACAACGGACACTCATACGCCATGTGACCAAAGTCCCGGCATCTAAAACATTCAATCCTCCCGGAATTCCGAGAGCGATTCGGGCGGTTCGGTTGAAACGCCCTTTGCGATCTACCCTGCAAATCAGGGTTAAAGTGTGGACGCCTATTTGGCCATTCACGCTTGTTAGCGTTACCCTGTTGGGTATTCTGTGAAGGGTGCCCGTTATAGGCGCAAATTCCTGTATCCACTGTATCATATGGAGTGTCGTACGGCAAGTCTGCCACGGCGGAAGCAATTTCCGCCACCGTGCAGTTACGTGGGGTCATACGCGCTTTTGCCGCGTGATCCCTTAACATTTGATAAATATCCTCCATGGTGTGTCTACCCGGGGACCATTGCTTCAAGATCATGTCGCGTTCCTCCCAGTCGCGCAACCCATGAATGAACACTGCCACTGTTTTGCGCGCGATTAAATCGCGCGACATTCCACATCCTTGTCCAGCTTTTCTGGCCTCAGACTCTAGCATCATCCCGTAGTAGACGGAATTGGCCGAGTCTGACGGACGTTGGAATCTCTTCTCAAAGAGTTCCCATTTCGATAAGGGATCCATTCCCTGGAATTGCCAAGCCAACGATTCCACCAATTCATCTAAGGTGGCGCAATTATCTTGCTCCCACCTATCCACAGCCAACTGACCTGGACCATCTTGTAACAAGTGGATCAGGCGCGTAAGCGCAGTGGTCTCATTCCACCGGTTCACGGACATCGCCTTACTGAACTTTTCCCACCAAGTCTCCCAGTCTTGGTTTATTCCGTCAGACGGGGGAACTTCGACAGCCCTCACCCTTGCGGGCTGGTACTGCTCTTGCACGCTGATATTTCGGTCGCGCAAATACAGAGATCGGTATACCGCTGAGGCACCGATGCCAGGGGTGATAGTGGATGCCTCCATGACCGCCCGGCGAATGGCTGGGTTCGTCTTTATGAGTTCCCGTTCTGCACCGGTGTACCGGTATGCAGCAAAAGAGTCGGCGCTCGCGTTTTGCGCGCAGCCGTCGACGGGCGCATTTTGCCCAGCTGGAAGGGAGGGAGCTGTGGGCGCACAGCCTGCCGCGTTAGACGCATTTACATTGGCGCTGCGAGGAGGGCCAAGCTTTGCTTGCCGTTGGATTGCTTTTAACACTCCATCAGAAACCCCGGGGTTGTGGTGCGCATTTACATCGCCCCCAGCAAATTGTTGCCATTGGGCATTCAGCTCATTTTCGCGCGTGAGGATTTCCCTCTCGCGCTTCTGTAACGCACTTAGTTGTTCCCGTTGCACGGAATGTTGCGCGGCGGGTATCATGTACGACAAGTCCATGACTGGGGGCGGAAGAGACAGGGTCGGAGTAGCACCCGTCCTCTCTTTCGGAAGGAAAGAGAAGAGGCTGCCTTCCTCACGAGTGACCTGTAGGGACATTTGCGCGCTTTTGGCGGCTTCTGGATTTTGCGCGGGCGCAAATTGCGTATCAACCACAGCTTTTCCAGGTGTTCCTGGATTAGCCGTTACAGTTAGGGGCGAAACCCCGGCAGGTCGGACTGGGTCCGCCATTACAGTAAGGGGGGATACCCCGAGACTTCGAACACTGTCCGAATCTGTTATGGAGACGCCATCCAAAGATTGCGCCTCCCCATCGCCCTTTTCTCCCCCCGCAGGTGCTGCAGAACGCAAGCAACCGCGGCGGGCGGAAATAGGGGCCTCACCAGGTTCCTTCCGCCTAGCCAGCTCGCCTAGGCGACTGGCTCGTGCAACCACCAAACTAAAAGAAATTCAAATTTCGCTGGTATATAAAAAAAAAACCCTAAACAATCTACTAAAATTTATGAAAAATGCTCCGAATTTTGTACGAATAAAAGGATAATGAATAAAAATGAGCAACTGAAATAAATTAATCGCTCTATGCCCAGATAGAACAATTCCTTGATTTCAGTTATTTTCTCGCTATCACCAACGGTTAATTATAGAAATACACGAAATTTAGAAGATCCTAATGAAAATTTGAACAAAAAGAAAAATGCCGAATAAGAAGGAGATTTAAGAAATAAAGGTTAATGAAAGAGTTTTTAGACGTAAATACAGGAAAAAGAGTGAAAAAGCTAGCACGTAACGAAAACCGACCAAACAGTCTGGCAGACGTTGACACACTGCCCTAATGTTCCAATAACGCTTTCTGACGTCGTCTCCTGTGCCAGCGACGCGCGATGTCGCTAGGTAACGATGGAACTAAGAAAAACATGCGGATAGCACAAGCAAACTGCGAAGATTCACTAAAAATAGGCCGGCATTTAATGTCGGAGAACCGCAGCAGCAATTTTAATTTAAAACTCTAACCAAATATAATGCACGTATAGCCTAATATCGGGATAGCTAGTCCACGTCCTGTACGCCTCCTCCAGTCGGAGCGACACAAGGGTACGCCATTATGTGCATCTAACGCTCCTCAGGCCACGATTTGCGCCGATGTTTTAACCGCGGATTCAAGGCTCGCCCCTCGCTGGTTATTTAAACTACTAATTAATTAAGGCTAGCCGCAAAATATAACAAGTATACCACATGGGTCAAGTCACCATTCACAATGATGCTGCCCCGGTACGCCGTAAACTATCAATATCACGTCATGGAACATGAAGACAGTGACCGCGTGTCGCTGTCACAATGCGTACGCGCTGTCACTTCTGACAACACTCCGTTTTTTTTATTAGATTCGCGTATCGAAAGTGAACTAAAAGGTATTACACTCCTTACTGATCCTGGTCACGGCACCAGTTTAACCGTTCGGCTAATCTGCCCCCGCCTAAGGCGAGCCTAACGTGTTAATGTTATGTAATAATTTCCATGTGAAATTCCTGAGCCTGCCGCGGGCTGCTGCGGCTCCTCCTCCCGTCTGCAGGTAGTCCATCACCGTCGGTGTCCGCCCCGCGCTAAAGGCGGCCAGCCAGAGTTTCATCTACATACGCAATTCGCCGACGAGCGCGCCTATAGGCCTAAAGTTTCCCTACTTCTATAAGTTAGGTTATTTCAACTAGCTGGCTGTCCCCTTTGCATTTCGGTATATTAATTGTGTTACTGAATAATTCTAGAAGTACGCGTACGGCTAGGGATGCCGCCGCTGTCACTGATAATCAGTTCTAAGTTAATGTCGTTAATTTCCGCCTTGAAGTAACACTACGTTAAATTCTGGTATAGTCTGTCATTATATTCCCACAGATGGAGTAAGTAACTGCATAAGGCCTACTTAGGCTTAAGGCCCCTAATTACATATAAAGCAATCGAATATCAGGTTTTCTATAGCGGTTAATCCACAATAATACTGGAGGATAGTAAAGAATGCAAGGAACGTCTCAGTCCACCTTCACGAGAGCTCACGACTTTATTCTTACCATAACTAACAAGGATACCAACGAAATATGCATACCTATTTAAGGCGCTACTAACTCCCTTTTTCTCCCGTGTGATTTGATTACCTTGGTTTTAGAATTTAGATAAGAAAAAGACCGAATATCGGCTGAAATTGACAGAGCGCGAATAAACACGTCTGCCGGGTCAGGCCCCGAACGCCCGACCTTCTTCCGTTGCTTAGCTAGTCGCTAAGCAACGCTTTACCCCCGCGAACCGTTGCGTGCACATGCGGAAGCAATTTGCGCTCTCGTTGGACGAGTGCGCATTCTGTCTCTTTTCACCCCTAACTACGAACAAGTGAGGTAGTAATGCGGTTTTACCTCGTCTGTTGCCGATTGCCGTCCCGGCTGCTGTTAGGATCTCTTGTATGGCGTCAGTGTTATCTGGCTGTGTACTGTCACCCGTGAGGCGCGCCGAGTGGAAGTGAGCACGTGGGTAGCTGTCGCTCCTGTCACTCCTGTCACATGTGGTGGTAAACTGCATCTCGTCCACGTAGAGATGTCTGGGATCGTCGGGATGTGCGCGCAATACACGTCGTGGTGTGGGGCCCGACTTAAAGATGTTGTGCTCCTTTGTTAGCTGGCGCGGCCTAGGTAGTGCGCGTTGGCGAATGTCAGTGTCAACTTCGCTGTCAACTGCTCGGGCGGGCTCCGCACCACGTGCGTGCCCGTCTGAGTCCTCCTCGCACCCATCCTCCTTTGTCCGTTGATTAGCCTCAATGGCGTCCATCCTCTCGTCCATCCGATTCATTAGGTCACTTTTGAGGTCTGCCATGGCCTCCCGCATGGCTATAAGTACACTGATGTCCGCTCCAGCTTGTGCTGTAGCTGCCGCTGTGGGTGGTGTCAGTGCCGGGGCCGCCTGTTGCGTGTTCGATTTACGCTTGCCGGCCCGGTGAGCTACTCCTGCGGCCACACCGTTACTGTCGTTATGTTTGTCCGCGTTATTCGCCTTTGGGCGCCCTCTCTGCTTAGGGGCGGTCGGCTGCTTGTTGTTGCCTGCATTCTTTCGTGATGGCGTCTTTGATGGAGGCATGTTTTTCGTTGCGTGGCGTGGCGTTACGTGAGGAGAAGAAAGGCGGTGATGTGGTGCTGATGGCGAGTTAAACGGTTGTGGGGAGTTGAAGTCAGTTTCTGTATTCGCCACGGGGAATTCCTCAAGGTGGCGCCACGGTAGGGGCAATGGCCGCCAGGTTGGTTTTAGTGTTATCGGTTCAGTACAGAGGGCGTCTCCATCGCGAATTATTCATATTATGCTAACATGTACAATGTGTTCCATTGTGAAATCATGTAGTTATTTGTTTGTTTAACGACCCCCCTCCAGCACAAAATCGGCTATTGGCAGATTCGGGGGGTTTCAGTCAAACAATGAACACTGTATTCTCATTTAGAAATGGAGTATATCATACAGTTCTAGAAGTTGCCATGTTTTGCTTTGTGCCATATCCTAATATGACCTTAGATGTTGCCAGGATGTACAACTCCAACAACCAATCAATTCAGTGCTTACGAAAGGTTAATTGCTGCTATCCCGATGCATTTTGAAACAGTTACACAAAAGAAATTCTTTAACAAATGAGGAGCGGGCGATTTTTCAGGCATGAGCGGAGACGATCATCAATTTAAACAAAACCGATTTGGCCTTATTGTCAAATGTCTTCAAAATGACCGCACACCTGATGCACAACACCGAGTGTGGCCCAGACGGAGTCTTCCGAGACATTCCAGGGCGGATTATTCGAGGCGAAGTGTTTTAAAGCGCACTTAGTCGCCCTAACGAGGTAGTTGAGGCTGACATGCATTGCTGGGAGGTCATCAAGATGGCTGCCCATGCAGAGATCTCCACCACCCAAACCACGGCCCGCACGTGAAAGCACGAGGAATGGCGAGAACTGCAGAGCCGGGCCGAGGCCAGGGCCGTGAAATGTTCCCCCCCAAACCAACGCCCAAGAATATCGCCGACCGGCGATTCTCTTTCGATATAAAATCGCCCTCAGAGATTTTAATCGATATTTGGTCGATTGGTTGTTGGAGTTTTATGTCCTCACAACATATGAGGATATACCAGGATGGGTACTGACTTGTGACAGTGCGCAGTGGTGGTGACTTTATAGTGCTGCCCCACTGGAAGACCCGACCACCAGCACCTGATATTCCACTCAGTCGCATGATCCTGATACTGAGCCAACCAGTCCTTGCCCTATCCTAATAATGCTGAGCGTCTGGCTAGGAAGGGACAAGTATCAAATTTTAAGTTTGTTTGTTTCGACCAGGGATCGACCCCGTGTGTTCGACTCCCACGATCTACCAACACGGAAGGCGGAAGCTCAACTCATTCGGCCATCCCGTCTGGTATTCGATAACTAACCGGCTAAGAAGCTGCCTGCTTTTACTCCAGGCTCTGTTTACTTGTTGGTTTTGTTAGGGACGGCTGAGGCTGGTTTACTAAGGTGGGTGTTGCTTGGAATCGTCGGTGATTTATTAGCAATATGGGTTTGTGGCAATCTGACGAGACAAGAGTCTGGTATGTGGGAGGGTGGGGTGTGGGTGTGGGTGTCGGGGGGGGGGGGGCGTGGGTATGGGTGTGCGGTGTGGGTGGGTGTAGGGGTGAGGTGGGAGGTGGGTAGGGTGGGGGATCACATCTGCAGGACAAGAACCAGCCATTGAAGAGCAAAGAGGCGACTTGCAGCCTGACCTGAAGCCCTCCACGCACGGCTGGTGGGTGGAACAAGACTGGAGTTTAACAACCTACCAACAGAGGAGGTGATATCGACATTATGTTGATGACATTTGCATCGAACTGGGCATGATATATTTAGGCAATGGCTCTGATCGTGTTGATTGTATCATCAACGCATGTTGGTGGGAGAATCTGAGCAATTATTAAGCGATATGGGATTTAAGGCATGAAGGAATGCGCAATGAGCTTTGTTCATAGTGTGCACTTTGTGGGTGATTCAGCGAGACGCTGAATGGAAGGTAACCATGCCAAAAGTAGCCAGATAGCACACCACACAGCTACATACAAGTCTATGATATGTAAATATGAGTAGGCTAGTCTAGTAGTAAGAGTAGAATAAAATCAAATACATATATGCCAAGAAAATTTGAAAAAACTAACATAGGCTACTAACCGTACCAACCAACTATCTATCTGCTGCTGAAATGCAGGCAATCAAATACCTTATCAGGAGCTACTGTATGATAAGATAACACCAACACTACAGCTGGCCAGCATCGAAAACAAGCCTGAATACCCGGGCTTATATGCTGTGGACAGTATAAATACAGCCTCAATTTAAAAAAAATATAATAATAAAAAGAGAAAAAAAAAACAACTGCTTGTACTTGTAGCGCTTAGGGTTCGGCTTGGAAGCTACTGTTTGGAAATAAACCTCCTTTATATGTGCACTTCCGCTTCTGCCTCTTTCTTCAGCTGAATCGCCCAATGTGGAGCTGGGAGAAGGACACATGTCAGAGGCTTCAGGAGCAACGGTTATATACTGCGAAATAAAGCATGAGTTACATTTCAAACCTTAGCCATTTCGATCAGTACAAAGTGAAATTTAAGCTCATTGTAGTCAATATTCAGAAAGAGGAAAATGGTTAAATGTTGTAATATCCGACTGGATCAGTTCGATATGAGAGTTACATTGGGAATATTGGAATTACTAACAGGATATTGTTCAAGTCAGCGCTAGGAAGTTGGTTGGTTGTAAGAGTTTTACGTCCTAGCAACATCTAAGGTTATACCATAACGGGTATCGACTTGTGACAGTGCGCACTCTATATCGGCAACTTTTTAGTTCAGACCCACTGGGAGACCAGGCCGCCAGCACCCTGACCCGATATCAAACTCAGTTACATTATCCTGATACTGAGCTGACCAGTCATTGCCCTGTCCTAGTAATACTGAGCGCCAAGCTAGGTAGCGTCAAGTATCAATTTGGTTTGTCATAGGTTTGACTCGGCCGGGCTTCGAACTCCGACCTTCCGCACGGGAAGCCTGTGCCCTACCGATTAAGCCATCGCATCAGGCGCCTTAGGAAGGAGGTGGAACATTGCATTGTTGGGTTTGACATGCTAATAACCGCCAAAGTCGTATCAGGGCGGGTAATGACTTGTGAAGGTGCGCTCAAATGACGACTTTATAGTGCTGCCCCACTGGGAGACCGTCAGGTTGGCACCATGACCCAATATCCCACTCAGTCACAGTATCCTCACACTGCACTACCCATTCCATACACTAGGAATGACAACCACCTGGGTGTGCAAGTCTGTGCTTTGACGCGGCTGGGGATTGATCCCACGACCTCCAACTCGGGTAGAATTCCCCAAGACGCGTCCTGATATGACGTCAGATGTTGCTAGGACGTAAACCAACAACAAATAACCGACGCGGATCGCTAAGGGCGCATTGCGTACGGAGGGAAATGCAAATGAATGTAATCGCCGATCAAGAGAAGTGAGGACAAGTTATCACTGAGTGTACAGCGGGCATCACGTCCAGACGGTGACAGTTAGCGCCTTCGATTCGTCTGATTTACCGCCCACTTTGAAGGAGACCCTAACACCAGGGGGCGCCACCAACAAATCGCCGATAGCTCCCGCTAAAATAACAACACAGGAAACACGCGAAAATAAGCTTCGTATTCGCGAGAATGTCGATATCATCGAGTTAACTGAAACTGTGAAAGGGTCATGTTGTCTGTTGGGACTTCACATCCTGGCAACATTGTTAACTATAAACTTTGCTTGTTTTATAAGAGAAAACCTGTAACCCACAACGATTGTTTGAGCTTCCCTGGGTATACATCTTCTACTGGGTGCTGCTCCCCGTTTTTGAATGAACCCCAGTGACTGGTGCTGTACATTATACAGCAGGAGTCACTCCCTTAATTCTTCAGGATCGGTGCTGTGACTAATACAGCACTGACCAAACTTAGATTGTTTAGAATGTCAACTCCAATAGTAAGACGGCCGGAAGACCAGTGCTTCGGCGCTGACAAATGTCATATTCAGATGAATAAATACTTTACCAAAAAAAACAAAAAAAACACATCTAAGGTCATATCAGGACGCGTTCTGAGGGATTCTATTCGGTTTATGTAATATATTTATCCTGTATTAGGTTAGATACAAACATTCACCCCCTACTTGTACTAGGAATGAACGACAACGCAGTCTAAATACGGGCGAAGATAGTTCCAGTATCAAATTGCTACTTGTCTCGGTACAAAGTTGATGAAATGAGAGAGAATGCAAACAAATAAGATGGTGGTGATATAATGCCATCGATTCACATTTAAGGTCCATTCAACTACATGTTTTACGGTCCATTCAACTACTTGTAGCGGGTGAATACAAAGACGTACATCAAGAATATATTTTGCTTCTTAAATTAAGAATTTATCAGCTCAGTTCATCTACTCAGCATGTCAACATTTTACGCCAGCTTTTCTATAGGGTTGTTCTTCACTCCTCCTGTGGCTACCGCAGCAGTACACGGTGAATGTGTTATCCTGTATTAGGTGTGTGGTGTATGTCAGTTTGTGTTCTGTGGTTTCACATGTGTTTCGTTGCGATTTGTTCGTGCTGCCTAGTCTGAGTGTGTTTTTGTTTTGCTGTATTGTTTGTTTTGTTTTGTTTTTTCCTGCGCTGAGTGCAGTCTGAGGTGCACTTAGAAATGATCTGCCCGGTGTGGACTGCGTGAATACTGATGTGAACCGTGAGAACAAGAAGGCACGCGCTGGTCACGCCGGGTAAGAAACGACACCCATATAGGCATGGGCGTGGGCGATGTGTCTTGATCAATTGATGAGGGAAGGGTAGGGACCACAAAGACCAGGTTCGATCCGCAAAGAGCAGGTTAGATCTGAAAACATCAGGTTAGATCCACAAACACCAGGTTAGATCGGCAAACACCAGGTTAGATCTACAAACACCATGTTAGATCCACAAACACCAGGTTAGATCCGCAAACACCAGGTTAGATCCACAAACACCAGGGGCCAAATGTAAGAGTCAGGGTTAGGGCTCGTAACCCACGCGTCGTGCGGATTTCCCGGGTTAGCGGCCAAAGTGTCAATGTATGTGCGCGGGTTAGCCTACCGTCTCGAGGGTTAACGTCGCCTTCACTAACTCCCACTTGAGCCAGGGATAACGTGCAGGTTAGGGACCGATTCGGGCCAAATCTATTCAATGCGACCATATTTAACAGAATTACATACTCAAATCGTCAAATTTCATTAAATTAACCCTAAATTCGAAGCGTTATTACGGCTACCGCCGCATTGGCGGCGATATTAATATTTATATTTTCGAATCGACGAAGGTACAGTAAACAAACGGCTGCCACCGCCAGTATGGAAAGGGAGGTCGATGCGGCGGCGGCGGCGATTTGTTTACTTTACGTTCGTCGATTCGAAAATATAACTATTAATATCGCCACCAATGCAGCGGTAGCCTTAAGGAGGGTTCGAATTTAGGGTTAAATTGATCAAATTTCACTTATTGCGTATGTAATTCTGTTAAATATGATCGCATTGAATAGATTTGGGCCTAATATATGGCTACAAAGGCAGAGGGATTTCCCAAATCTATAAATACCTGAAACGTTAGCTAACCAGCGCGCGCTTTGGACTAATACATCCCCCGTGACACATATATTAACGCTGACAATAGATAACCCGCCGGCCGCCCTTAACTCCGCAGCCGATAAATTGTGGCTCTTACATTTGGCCCCAGGTTAGATCCACAATGCCAGGTTAGATCCACAAATACCATGTTACATACAAATACACCAGGTTAGATCCACAAACACCAGGTTACTTCCACAAACACCAGGTTACATCCACAAACACCAGGTTAGATCCACATACACCAGGTTAGATCCACATACACCAGGTTAGATCCACAAACACCAGGTTAGATCCACAAACACCAGGTTAGATCCACAAACATCAGCTTAGATCCACAAACACCATCTTAGATCCACAAACACCATCTTAGATCCACTAACACCAGGGTAGATCCACAAACACCACTTTAGATCCACAAACACCATGTTAGATCAATCAATATACACCAGTATTCGTAGTGTGACACTGCGAGAACTCAATCTCCCTAAATTATGACATTAATACACTGGTATTCAACAAATGTGGAATAATAATTGTTTACGCCGGCCTTTACACATATAAAGGTCTTAGGCAGCAAAGGTTATTCTTGAGGGCTAGATCCAAGTGAAATTCCTGTTGCGGTTCCCCGTATAGAACATACGATATAAAGGAATGTTTGTCATTATACAGCAGGTTCACTCATGTAGTAGTCCAGCGTCTGTCCCACTACCACATGGTGGTGGTCTCGACTGTGCTGACACCTGTCGATAAGAAGTATTGACAGGTGGCAGCACACTAGCGCCAGCAGGAACAATTCCACCCATGGCTAGCAGCCGTCCCACCCAGGAGGTGGCAGTGACAAGGCACTTCTCTATTCCGACCTTTGTGGGATGAACCCGCGTGTGACCTTGGCAGAATGAACAGGCGTGTGACCTTGGTGGAATGAACCGGCGTATGACCTTGGCGGAATGAACCCGTGTGTGACCTTGATGGAATGAACCCACATGTGACCTTGGCGGAATGAACCCGCATGTGACCTTGGCAGAATGAACCAGCATGTGACCTTGGAGTAATGCACCCGCGTGTGACCTTGGCGGAATGAACCCGCATGTGACCTTGGTGGAAAGAACCTGCATGTGACCTTGGCGGAATGAACCTGTGTGTGACCTTGGTGGAATGAACCCACATGTGACCTTGGTGGAATGAACCGGCATGTGACCTTGGTGGAATGAGCCCACGTGTGACCTTGGCAGAATGAACCCGTGTGTGACCTTGGTGGAATGAACCCGTGTGTGACCTTGGCGGAATGAACCCGTATGGGACCTTGGCGGATTGAACCCATGTGTGACCTTGGCAGAATGAACCCACATGTGACCTCAGTGATATGAACCTGCATGTGACCTTGGCGGTATGAACCTGCATGTGACCTTGGCGGAATGAACCCACATGTGACCTTGGTGGAATGAACCTGTGTGTGACATTGGCGGAATGAACCCACATGTGACCTTGGGTTTGAAGCAACTTTGGTATCACTTGATTGTTCCTCAGACAGACTGCGGTCCGTTATACTCACAAATCCAGACTGTCCAATACTAATGCACACACTGAACGATTATTACAAATTAGATACATCGCAACTACTTAGTTAGCTACATTTGGATTATACCTAAACCCAGCCTATGCGGGACATACACCTGACTTGAACATTAATTTAGATACCACGTTCATTAAAATGGATACACTAACCATATATACCGCAAACTCTTCATTAGCTGAATGTAATAACAATATTTTATTATATTAAGATTGTTCTTGTAATTAAAGTGTGGTTGAAATGCATAGCAGAGCAGGGCTGGACACTCTCGATGTATGTAGGAACCTACACCTAATGACGTTGATGTATAAACGTGCGAGTGATGACAAATACATAGATCGCACAACCAGGGTAACGAGAAGGGGGACACCGACTCTGCTTGGGGTGCCCAACCCTAATACAAATAAGTTAATGAGAGCTCCGATTTACAAAGGAAGTGTCATGTGGAATGAGCTCCCAACCAAAACCAGTGAAGCGGGTTCGATTCTTGCCATATACAAATGCATACAGAGCTCACCTGATTATTCAGGCCCAAAACCTGGCACTGCAAATATATAATACGACCTGCTGAACGACCCATTGAATTTGCCCTCTCTCATGCCTGCTCTCTCCCTGCGTGTCCGCGCCCCCTACCCATGGACCCCTCCCCCCCATCCACATTTGACAAACAACTATTATAACTCAATGACTCGGGACCCACTACCCCTACTTTAGACCCATTACCACCACTACATAACTACATCTTCAACCAGCAATGCACACAATATAAACCACTATACATCCACAACATGGCACTATTTAAAGACTAACCATTATTAAAACCAAATCTAACTGATATACAAACACAGCCTATGATTTAACCACGAGTGTACAATACTGCACACTCAATCTTGATGCATATACCTTGCACTATGTTCAGTACATATGCTGTGCACTATGCAGCATAGGCTGCTCCCCCACTTTCTTTTATGTCAGAATGGGTTGTGCTGCACACAGTGATGCATATACCTTGCACTATGTTCAGTACATATGCTGTGCACTATGCAGCATAGGCTGATCCCCCACTTTCTTTTATGTCAGAATGGGTTGTGCTGCACACAATGCAACACATTCCATTTCCACTATGTATAGATGAAATGCGACCACTCCAACGGCTGGAAGACCAGTGCCCCGGCGCTGACAAAATATGTATTCAGATGAATACAAATATTTACCAAAAAATAAATAAAAATAATAATGACTGAAATTAAGCATGACTAGAAGACACGTGCCTTGGCTCTGAAAAAAACCCTTGAAGAGATGAATACAAATGTTTATCGAACAAAACACATAGGACTTATGACCGAACTAACCCCGTGGTTAGAGCGAGGCTACTCCAGACGCAGTTCCCCCATTAGGTCTGCCAAAACACCTGTAATTGGTGGTCTTATCCGAAAACGGGATCACGGATTAAATCGTGTCTACAAAGTTGTTGATTTGAATTCACAAGCATCATACTCTTTTGTTAGGCAACAGCGGGTGTGTGTGAGACCGGGGTTGTCTAGCCGTGCTCGCAATTCTCACATTGCTATTGATTCAGCGGGAACGTCACGTTTCCTCCCCGGTCTGCGGTGCTTTCGATTCTACTTTGCATGGACTGACGAGTTCATCTTCTGTGTACCCGATTGACCCAAGGTCTTTCAAACCTTTTTCCACCATCGACCATAGCTCGCCCCTGTCCTTTCTCTTTTGTTCTTGGCCAGCCAGTGAAGCACATATTTGTTTACCCACCCACCCGTCTGATGTATTTTTGTATTCATTATCTTCATTGCGATGGGAAGATCTGACGTTAGTGCTTGTGTTGGTGGTGAGTGTATTGGTGGTGAGCATATTGGTTGTGAGATTATTGGTGGTGAGTGTGATGGTGGTGAGTGTATTGGGGTGAATGTATTGGTGGTGAGTGTATTGATTGTGAGTGTATTGGTGGTGAGTGTGTTGGTGGTGAGTGTATTGATGGTGAGTGTATTTGTGGTGAGTGTGTTGATTGTAAGTGTATTGGTGGTGAGTGTGTTGGTGGTGAGTGTATTGATGGTGAGTGTATTTGTGGCGAGTGTGTTTATTGTGAGTGTATTGGTGGTGAGTGTATTGGTGGTGAGTGTATTGATGGTGAGTGTATTGGTGGTGAGTGTACTGATGGTGAGTGTATTGATTGTGAGTGTATTGATGGTGAGTGTATTAGTGGTGAGTGTACTGATGGTGAGTGTATTGATGGTGAATATATTGGTGGTGAGTGTATTAGTGGTGAGTGTGTTTTTGGTGAGTGTATTGGTGGTGAGTTTATTGATTGTGAGTGTATTGGGGGTGAGTGTATTGGTGGTGAGTGTATTAGTGTTGAGTGTGTTAGTGGTGAGTGTGTTGGTGGTGAGTTTATTGATGCTGAATCTATTGGTGGCGAGTGTATTGGTAGTGAGGGTGTTGGAGGTGAATGTGTCGGTGGGAAGTATGTTGGTGGTGAGTGTAATGCTGTTGAGTGTATTGGTGGTGAATATATTGGTGGTGAGTGTATTTGTGGTGAGTGTGTTGGTGGTGAGTGTGTTGATGGTGAGTGTGTTGGAGGTGAGTGTATTGGTGGTGAGTGTGTTGGTGGTGAGTGTATTGGTGGTGAGTTTGTTGATGGTGAGTGTGGTGGTGGTGAGTGTGGTGGTGGTGAGTGTGGTGGTGGTGAGAGTATTGGTGGTGAGTGTATTGGTGGTGAGCGTGTTGGTGGTGAGTGTATTGGTGGTGAGTGTGTTGATGGTGAGTGTGTTGGAGGTGAGTGTATTGGTGGTGAGTGTGTTGGTGGTCAGGGTATTGGTTGTGAGTTTGTTGATGGTGAGTGTGGTGGTGGTGAGTGTGGTGGTGGTGAGAGTATTGGTGGTGAGTGTATTGGTGGTGAGAGTATTGGTGGTGAGTGTATTGGTGGTGAGTGTTTTGGAGGTGAGTGTGTTGGTGGTGAGTGTGTTGGTGGTGAGTGTATTGTTGGTGAGTGTTTTGGAGGTGAGTGTGTTGGTGGTGAGTTTGTTGATGGTGAGCGTGGTGGTGGTGAGTGTATTGGTGGTGAGAGTATTGGTGGTGCATGTATTGGTGGTGAGTGTGTTGATGGTGAGTATGTTGCTGGTGAGTGTGTTGGTGGTGACAGTATTGGTGGTGAGTTTGTTGATGGTGAGTGTGGTGGTGGTGAGTGTGGTGGTGGTGAGAGTATTGGTGGTGAGTGTATTGGTGGTGAGTGTATTCGTGGTGAGTGTATTCGTGCTGAGTGTATTAGTGTTGAGTGTGTTAGTGGTGAGTGTGTTGGTGGTGACTTTATTGATGCTGAATCTATTGGTGGTGAGTGTATTGGTAGTGAGGGTGTTGGTGGTGAATGTGTTGGTGGGAAGTATGTTGGTGGTGAGTGTATTGCTGTTGAGTGTATTGGTGGTGAATATATTGGTGGTGAGTGTATTTGTGGTGAGTGTGTTGGTGGTGAGTGTGTTGATAGTGAGTTTGTTGATGGTAAGTGTGGTGGTGAGTGTGGTGGTGGTGAGAGTATTGGTGGTGAGTGTGTTGGTGGTGAGTGTATTGGTGGTGAGTGTATTGGTGGTGAGTTTGTTGATGGTAAGTGTGGTGGTGAGTGTGGTGGTGGTGAGAGTATTGGTGGTGAGTGTGTTGGTGGTGATTGTATTGTTGGTGGTGTTTGGAGGGAGTGTGTTGGTGGTGAGTTTGTTGATGGTGAGTGTGGTGGTGGTGAGTGTTGTGGTGGTGAGTGTATTGATGGTGATGTATTGGTGAGTATTAAATGATGGTGAGTGTATGTGGTGAGTGTATGGTGAGTGTATTGAAGTGTATGATGGTGAGTGTATTAGTGGTGAGTGTACTGATGGTGAGTGTATTGAGGTGAATATATTGGTGTGAGTGTATTAAGTGGTGAGTGTATTGGTGGTGAGTGTATTGTTGAGTATAGTGAGAGTGTGTGGTGAGTGTATAAAAAAATGCTGTGAGTGTATTGGTGGTGAGTGTATTGGTGGTGAGTGTATTGGTGGTGAGTGTGTTGGTGGTGAGTGTGTTGGTGGTGAGTGTGTTGGTGGTGAGTGTATTGGTGGTGAGTGTGTTGGTGGTGAGTGTATTGGTGGTGAGTTTGTTGATGGTATATGTGGTGGTGAGTGTGTTGGTGGTGAGTGTGTTGGTGGTGAGAGTATTGGTGGTGAGTGTATTGGTGGCGTGTGGTGCTGATGTATTGGGGTGATGGTGAGTGTGTTGGGGTGATTATGTGGTGAGGTATTGATGTGAGTATTGGTGTGAGTTTGTTGATGGTGAGGTGTGTGAGTGTATTGGTGGTGAGTGTATTGGTGGTGAGTGTATTGGTGGTGAGTGTGTTGGTGGTGAGTGTATTGGTGGTGAGTGTATTGGTGGTGAGTGTGTTGGTGGTGAGTGTGTTGGTGGTGAGTGTGTTGGTGGTGAGTGTATTGGTGGTGAGTGTATTGGTGGTGAGTGTATTGGTGGTGCATGTATTGGTGCTGAGTTTGTTGATGGTAAGTATGTCGTGAGTGTGTTGGTGGTACTAGGAGTTTGTTGATGGTGAGTGTGGTGGTTGAGTGTGGTGGTGGTGAGAGTATTGGTGGTGAGTGTATTGGTGGTGAGTGTATTCGTGCTGAGTGTATTAGTGTTGAGTGTGTTAGTGGTGAGTGTGTTGGTGGTGACTTTATTGATGGTGAGTCTATTGGTGGTGAGTGTATGGAAAAAAATGGTGGTGAGTGTATTGTGGTGAGTGTGTTGGTGGTGAGTGTATTGGTGGTGAGTTTGTTGATGGTAAGTGTGGTGGGAGTGTGTGGTGGTGAGAGTATTGGTGGTGAGTGTGTTGGTGGTGAGTGTATTGGTGGTGAGTGTATTGGTGGTGAGTTTGTTGATGGTAAGTGTGGTGGTGAGTGTGGTGGTGGTGAGAGTATTGGTGGTGAGTGTGTTGGTGGTGAGTGTATTGTTGGTGAGTGTTTTGGAGGTGAGTGTGTTGGTGGTGAGTTTGTTGATGGTGAGTGTGGTGGTGGTGAGTGTGGTGGTGGTGAGTGTATTGGTGGTGAGTGTGTTGGTGGTGAGTGTATTGTTGGTGAGTGTTTTGGAGGTGAGTGTGTTGGGGTGAGTTTTGAGTTGTGTGGTGAGTGTATTGGTGGTGAGTGTATTGGTGGTGAGAGTATTGGTGGTGCATGTATTGGTGGTGAGTTTGTTGATGGTAAGTGTATTTGTGGTGAATGTATTCTTGGTGAGTCTGTTGGTGGTGAGTGTATTGGTGGTGAGTGTATTGGTGGTGAGTTTGTTGATGGTAAGTGTGGTGGTGAGTGTGGTGGTGGTGAGAGTATTGGTGGTGAGTGTATTGGTGGTGAGTGTATTGTTGGTGAGTGTTTTGGAGGTGAGTGTGTTGGTGGTGAGTTTGTTGATGGTGAGTGTGGTGGTGGTGAGTGTGGTGGTGGTCAGTGTATTGGTGGTGAGTGTGTTGGTGGTCAGTGTATTGTTGGTGAGTGTTTTGGAGGTGAGTGTGTTGGGGGTGAGTTTGTTGATGGTGAGTGTGGTGGTGGTGAGTGTATTGGTGGTGAGTGTATTGGTGGTGAGAGTATTGGTGGTGCATGTATTGGTGGTGAGTTTGTTGATGGTAAGTGTATTTGTGGTGAATGTATTCGTGGTGAGTATGTTGGTGGTGAGTGTATTGGTGGTGAGTGTATTGGTGGTGAGTGTATTGGTGGTGAGTGTATTGGTGGTGAGAGTATTGGTGGTGAGTTTGTTGATGGTGAGTGTGGTGGTGGTGAGTGTGGTGGTGGTGAGAGTATGGGTGGTGAGTGTGGTGGTGGTGAGTGTATTGGTGGTGAGAGTATTGGTGGTGAGTGTATTGATAGTGCATGTATTGGTGGTGAGTGTGTTGGTGGGGAGTGTGTTGGTGGTGCCTCTATTGGTGGTGAGAGTATTGATGGTGCATGTATTGGTGGTGAGTTTGTTGATGGTGAGCGTGGTGGTGGTGAGTGTATTGGTGGTGAGAGTATTGGTGGTGCATGTATTGGTGGTGAGTTTGTTGATGGTGAGTGTGTTAGTGGTGAGTGTATTGGTGGTGAGTGTATTGGTGGTGAGTGTATTGGTGGTGCATGTATTGGTGCTGAGTTTGTTGATGTAGTGGGTGGTGAGTGTGGTGGTGGTGAGAGTATTGGTGGTGAGTGTGTTGGTGGTGAGTGTAATGTTGGTGAGTGTTTTGGAGGTGAGTGTATTGGTGGTGAGTTTGTTGATGGTGAGTGTGATGGTGGTGAGTGTGTTGGTGGTGCATGTATTGGTGGTGAGTTTGTTGATGGTGAGTGTGATGGTGGTGAGTGTGTTGGTGGTGAGTGTATTGGGGTGAGTGTATTGGTGGTGAGTGTGTTGGTGGTAAGTGTATTTGTGGTGAATGTATTGGTGGTGAGTGTATTCGTGGTGAGTCTTTTGGTGGTGAGTGTATTGGTGGTGAGTGTATTGCTGGTGAGTGTATTGGTGGTGAGTGTGTTGGTGGTGAGTGTATTGATGGTGAGTGTATTGGTGGTGAGTGTATTGGTGGTGAGTGTATTGGTGCTGAGTGTATTGGTGGTGAGTGTGTTGGTGGTGAGTGTATTGATGGTGAGTGTATTGATGGTGAGTGTATTGGTGGTGAGTTTGTTGATGGTAGTTGGTGGTGAGTGTATGTGGTGAATATTGTGGTGTTTGGTGGTGAATTGGTGGTGAGTGTATTGGTGGTGAGTTTATTGGTGGTGAGTGTGTTGGTGGTGAGTGTATTTGTGGTAAGTGTGTTGGTGGTGATTGTATTGGTGGTGAGTGTATTAGTGGTGAGTGCGTTGGTGGTGAGTGTATTGGTGGTGAGTGTGTTAGTGGTGCATGTATTGGTGGTGAGTGTGTTGGTGGGGAGTGTGTTGGTGGTGCCTCTATTGGTGGTGAGAGTATTGATGGTGCATGTATTGGTGGTGAGTTTGTTGATGGTGAGCGTGGTGGTGGTGAGTGTATTGGTGGTGAGAGTATTGGTGGTGCATGTATTGGTGGTGAGTGTGTTGATGGTGAGTGTGTTAGTGGTGAGTGTGTTGGTGGGGAGTGTGTTGGTGGTGAGTGTATTGGTGGTGAGAGTATTGGTGGTGAGAGTATTGGTGGTGCATGTATTGGTGGTGAGTTTGTTGATGGTGAGTGTGATGGTGGTGAGTGTGTTGGTGGTGCATGTATTGGTGGTGAGTTTGTTGATGGTGAGTGAGATGGTGGTGAGTGTGTTGGTGGTGCATGTATTGGTGGTGAGTTTGTTGATGGTGAGTGTGATGGTGGTGAGTGTGTTGGTGGTGAGTGTATTGGGGTGAGTGTATTGGTGGTGAGTGTGTTGGTGGTAAGTGTATTTGTGGTGAATGTATTGGTAGTAGTATAGAGAGGACCGATATGGGTCCATATTACGTAATCGTCCCGCGTCAGAGGACCGACGCGGTACAATGACCTTAGATGACCCA
>CM059186.1:156919667-156961621 GCA_030323885.1 Branchipolynoe longqiensis
CTCACGCACCACCCGTCAACCGCGATGACGAAGGCAATGACTGACAAGGCCATTGGCAATGGGATACTGCCCGGCAATGCCCCCAGCTCCGTGACTGCGCATGCGCCTGCCACCAGCGGGAACAGGGCTGGGGTTGGTGCGCGATTCGTGTAAACACAAAAATCATAAAGGTGTCACTTCTCTCATATAGGGCACACGGAACGATCCACGCACGCCCCACCCCAGGCCCACACTCCACCCCACCCCTACCCCCATCCCCTCTATCCCATTGTTAGAAAAAGAACGATCCGGCCCCACCCCCACACGCCCATTCCCCATCTCTCATCGCCATCCCCATTCCCTCTATTCACTTGTTATAAAAAGACCCCCTCCTCAATTCAAACTAAAGAAACTAAACAAAACAAAAACAAAAAACCTTTCTCCTCCCCCTCCTTCCCACCTGCCCTCCTCCTCTATTTCCCTCCTCCCATTCCCTTATACTTCCCCCCACCTCTCCTCCTCCCCTCCTCCCCATCTCTCCATCACCCTTCCTCCTCTTCTCCCTTCCCCTTCCTTCCATCCCTGTCCCCCCTGCTCCCTTCCCCTCCTCCCCTGCTCCCCTCCTCCGCATCCCCTTCCTCCCATCTCCTCGCATCCCCTGCTCCCCTCCTTCCCTCCTCCCCTCCCTCCCCCTCCACCCCCCCCCCCCCTTCCTCCCCTGCTCCCCTCCTCCCACACCCCTACCCCTCTCACCCCGTCCCCCAGCTTGCTCCGTGTACACCCGGCACATTCCGACGTGCCGCAGCCTTCTTGCCGGCGTGTCCCGGCCGGGTGGGCCGGTGAGCGAGGCAGTCGGTAAAAATCGCCCGCTTTACCCCCGAGTTGATCACAAGCACAAACAGGGCGCATACAACATGGAGACTGTCATGGGAACAGCTGGGGGAACCCCCACCCTGGGATTGTCTGCTGACCCCTGGCAATATTTTTATTTGTAATAAGCACGTTGAATAAACATGGCGATCATTGACATACATATCTCCCGGCGTAGGCCTCGTCTTGTAAAACGCCGTCAAGCCTAGTTGACCTTTCATCCTTGACATTACATTTGGTGTTGCTTTTATTTTGTATTTCAATTGTGTATTTCAATAATGACAGCAATGTTGGTGTGGGGATAGACTTAATTGTCTATCTTAGTTGTTATTGGAGTATAAAATAGCATCTGCTTCCTGTTTGCAACCATAATCATAACGCTCCCCCTAGATAAAGTATTCACCCCGTACTTGCAGTACACGGGTGAATACCAACCCTATATAAAAGCTGTCGAAAATGTGGGGAAATGAAATGAGAGCCTAAATTCACAATCTAAGAGTCAACACTTGTTCATTATATATGTCTCCATATTTCCCCGCTACCTTTGAGTTGAAAAAATATAATAAAACATCTAGTTTAATAGAATTTAAAAGTGAAATTGACGGCGTTCTATCGCCACCATGTGGTCTTTTTGTATTCTCTCCATTTCACCAACGCTGTGCCAATATAAGTACCCATTTGATACTTGAGCCAGGCATTCTACTTCCTGTTCCATACTAAATCCATTTTCGCCAGTATTTAGACGATGTTGTCATTCACCCGTGTACTGTTAATGTTATAGTCCGATGAAAGCATAAAAACAAGTAAAAACCTAAATATCTATCTATATTTGAATGTACATTTCCTACTTTGAAACTAGTGCATCTGTTAGGCATATATTGCAGCATGAACTGGAATACAAATTTAATTTAAGTTACTGCGGAAGCCTACGTCTACACGAATATTAATTTTGCATTTTGCATTTCAAATATCTCCAAAATTATCCATTTTTTACTCAGAATAACTTCAAACTAAAGTAAGAAAGATTATCGCCATCAAATTAAACGTATTTACCGTTAGAAAAATGACAGAACCTCAAAACTATCGTCATATGTAATTTCTATATCACTTTGATGAATAATGTTCCGATAGAAACTGTAAAATTAAGGCAATTAGTAAATTGTCCTCTAGTGAATGAGTGAGTGAATGAATTAATGAATGCGTGAGTACGTGAGTGAATAAGTGGGTGAATGCGTGAGTGAATGAATTAGTGAGTAAGTGAGTGAATAAGTGGGTGAATGCGTGAGTGAGTGAATTAGTGAGTAAGTGAGTGAATAAGTGGGTGAATGCGTGAGTGAGTGAATTAGTGAGTAAGTGAGTGAATAAGTGGGTGAATGAATGAGTGAGTGAGTGAGTAAGTGAGTCAATAAGTGGGTGAATGAATGAGTGAATGCGTGAGTGAATAAGTGAAAAAAGAATGAATGAGTGAGTGAATGAATGAGTGAGTGAGTGAGTAAGTGAGTCAATAAGTGGGTGAATGAATGAGTGAGTGAGTGAGGGAGTGAGTGAGGGAGTGAGTAAGTAAGTGAATAAGTGAGTGAATAAAGGGTGAATGAATGAGTTAGTGAGTGAGTGAATAAGTGGGTGAATGGATGAGTGAATGAGTGAGTGAATAAGTGGGTGAATGAATGAGTGAGTGAATGAATGAGTGAGTGAGTCAGGGAGTGAGTGAGGGAGTGAGTAAGTAAGTGAATTAGTGAGTGAATAAAGGGTGAATGAATGAGTGAGTAAGTGAGTGAATACATGGGTGAATGGATGAGTGAATGAGTGAGTGAATAAGTGGGTGAATGAATGAGTGAGTGAATGAATGAATGAGTAAGTGAGTTAATAAGTGGGTGAATGAATGAGTGAGTAAGTGAGTTAATAAGTGGGTGAATGAATGAGTGAGTAAGTGAGTTAATAAGTGGGTGAATGAATGAGTGAGTAAGTGAGTAAGTGAATAAGTGAGTGAATAAGTGGGTGAATGAATGATTGAATGAGTAAGTGAGTGAATAAGTGGGTGAATGAATGAGTGAGTAAGTGAGTGAATAAGTGGGTGAATGGGCGACTGAATGAGTGAGTGGATGAGTGAGTGAATGAGACCGTGAGTGAGTGGGTGACTGAGTGAGTGGGTGGGTGAGTGAGTGTGTATCAGGGAGTGAGTAATCGTTGATTTTTACTGCTGAGTGAGTGAGTGACTCAGTGACTCAGTGAGTGAGTGTGTATGAGTGAGTGAGTGAGTGAGTAATCGTTGCCTTTAACTGCTGGATTGTGTGAGGCCTTAAAGTTGCATAGTCCGGTGGTTTTGAGTTTCTGTCATTTTTCTGAGATAAATATATTAAAGTGATTGTTATAATCAAGGTCACTTTAGTTTGAAGTAACTTCTATTTTGAATGGCTAACTTTTGAGATATTTGAAGTGTAAAAAAATAGCTTTGGCAAGCACACCAAAACTCTGACACCATATGCTTCTGCAGTACCCGGTTCTGTTAAATTACCTTAGTATTCCCTTCTATGTTAGTATGATGGCAGCAGATGCTTAAGTTAATAACTGCATAATTATCTAAGTTAGATATGTAGATATAATTTAGATAATTAATTTGATTGTGAAATGTTGATGCTTCATCAGACTATACAGCGTTAACTATATCCATTATAAATGTTTCTTATTAAACGTTGTGCTCATTATATGAACATATGAAAATATGAACAGTGATATATTCCTAAATGTACTCTTTTTGGTGATAATTTGACAGTCGAAGGGAGAAGACACCCAACGAGCTTATTCATCTTGATCTTAATGGCTGCCGTCCTTAGTGGGTGATCCGGGTATTTAGACCGTTCAGCCGGCGACATCTCGGCGCCGTTTTTCGCTGGTGTCCGGCCGGGCATGGCTTGTCACAGTGTCCGGTTGCACGTTCCTCTTCCGGTTGTATTTCCTGTCGAGTCGAGACAAATGACGAATTGACAAAGTGCATTTTTGAAAGGAGCAGTCATGGCGACGTGTGTGTGTGTGTGTGTGTGTGGGGGGGGGGGGGGTTATAAGCAAGACGCTCGGCGCACAAAAGACGCGGGAACGCGGGCCGCGCCTGCGCAGACGAGGCGGAGCCGTGAAATGTCGTCTGCCCGGCTTGAGTTGCATTTTGGCCAGAGGATGTTTGGGTTATTGCTTTGTGACCAGCGTCCATTTGGCCATTTGGCTTACAGTGGTGGATTGGGGAGGGGTGGTGGGGGTTGGGTGGTGGTGATGGTGGGTTGTAGTGGTGGTGAAGACTGGTTTATTTACAGACCCGCTACATGTAGGCCACATCGAGCGAAAGCAAAACATCGAGTGAATGCAGACCGCGCAAAGTATTTCGTCTGTGGACCTGGAATTAATAGAAAAGGACATTACCCAGAAGTGTTTACAAATGTTCAACTTTTATTTTTTAATTGGGGAAAGCACCTCATAAGTTTTGAACTCATGCTCTTTTTTTTTTACTCCATGTGAAACATTACTGATATAAATATCAACTTGTATTTACAATGATCACGTGAAGATAAATAAGTTTATTATTTTTCATTATTATTTTTATTATTATTATTTATAATGGCGCGGTTTTATTTTGGTTACATTCGGTTGTTATGGAGAATTTCGGGACTATGGACAATCTGAATTGCTGACAATTGGTCTTCCTCATTCCACCATTCTGAATCTGATGTCTACAACAATACTGTTATTACTACTAACAATAACAATAACAATAATACACCGCACCAGGATGGGTATCGATAAAGGTATCAATTTGAAAGTCATTGGTTTCGCTCAGCTATGGAGAGAGGGGTTCGAACCCACAACCTACCGCTAAGGATTCGAACGCTCAATTTATTAGGTCATCCCGCCCAGGAACTATCAAATGCTCACAGCACGGACAGAAACACACTCAACTCTTAGATTAAAAAAATTGTTCTTTATTCAAATCATGGGGGCGGTATGGGTGTATATATATATAATACAGTAAAACCTAACTATACCGACCCCTCCACACATCGACCACTCCCATATATCGATCGCTTTATTTGGGTCCCAACAATACCATTGTAAGGATATTCTAACTCTCTAAGCCGACTGCCTCCCTAAATGGACCACCTAAAGTCGGTCCCATGGTCGGTCGATTTAGAGAGGTTTTACTACATATATATATATATATATATTGTAATATAATATATATATATATATATATATAAATAATAGATGTATTAAGTAGATGGAGGTGTATGTATGTGGGTGGGGGGGGAGGGGCGGGTGACGTAATTAGTTGAGTTCATGTCTCCGTAGAGTTTCCCCTCTTCCTGTTGTTGCAGGCCGGGCTGAAGAGATCATGGGTTTTTTTTTGGTGGGGAAAGGTTACCATGGAAATGTATGTGTTATGGTTGGAGTGAAGCGATGCTTGTTCAACTGCATATGTCGTAGGCAGTGTGCCAGCACAGTGCGTTAGAACTAACACGACGAGTGTTTACTGAGGAAACAACCATTATGTTGTTTTCTTTTATACACACACCCCGGCCTCTGTGGCCTAGAGCGAACACCTCTACGGAAGATACAATCAATTAACAGGTCTACATGCCCAGTGGGTGTTTGTCGACATGGCCCTACTAGGCCCGTCTGTAATTACTTAATGTTTGTCTTATTCAACCATTGCAGGGATTTAATTGAGTTTCTGTTTTGCAGATTAATCAGTATCGTTGCTAACGTCGTCTGTACTCGAAAAGTATACTACATAGTTTTCAGTTTGGCGGTATAGTTACATACTCTAATGCTTTCGAGTGCTAGCCATATTTTGAATACACACACACAAATAATATATATATATATATATATATATATATATACTCTATAAGAATTATACGAATATAGTAACTCGGAATATCCCTCCTTTCCTCCATCACTCACTCAGTTTATGGACTGATGGAGCCTGTCCTAGTCCTCTACTGCTCGAGCCTCCCCAACCTCAGCTCCAATGGTGGCACCACCATCTCTTCACACTGTAACCACCATTCACTGTACCGCTGAAAATATTTGGACTATTATATATATCATCATCATCATCATCATGCTGTCGGTCACGATGTGACAAAGACTGCTTTCATTACTTGACTAACGCTCTCCATTTAGCTCTCTGCTGTGAGAGTTGCGTCCATGAGTCGGTCTTAATGTCATATTTTATGAAAGCTGCCTGCAAAAGTGTTGAAGTGCTGCTAGCTTTTGCAAGTTACCAGCGGCAGTCTCTCGGGGAGCAAATAGAGGTTTCATACTGGCAAGAACATGTCAAGACAGGTGCAAACTATTTATCCCTGCAGTGGCTGGTCGGGAGATGTTGGGAGTTCCATACATCAACCGCCCTTAATGCTGCCACAGTGACATGGTTTTCTGTTTAGGGTTTGCTCCCTTAGCCTTCTGTTCTATGAAGAACCTGTACCACAAGGCAATGGTTTACAACTCTGCAGGGCAGGGGTGTTAAACTCCCTCAGGTATTGCTATACCTGCATACCTATGTATTATATTATTATATATATATACAGTAAAACCTCTCTAAATCGACCGACTTGGGACCGACTGTAAGTGGTCCATTTAGGGAGGTAGAATATGGTTACAATGGTATTTTTGGGACCCAAATAAAGCGATCGATATAGGGGAGTGGTCGATCTGTGGAGGTGGTCGGTTAGGGAAGTTTTACTGTATATATATATATTAGGTTACGCGTTATAATCTACTTTTTTATAATCTATAGTTTACGTTCATTACTTTGGGGTAACTTTATTAAAAATGGCTAACTTTACTCTCAGTACACGGGTGAATACCAACCCTATATCAAAACGGTCGAAAAAGCGGGTTAATGAAATGAGAGCCTAATTTCACAATCTAAGAAGCAACATTTATTCTTTGTAGATATCTTCATATTTACCCACTACCTTTGAGTTGAAAAATATTATAAAATAGCTAGTTTAATACGATTTAAAATTGAAACGATGGTATTCTATGGCCGCCATCTTGCATTTTTGCATTCTCTCCCATTTCACCAAATATGTGCCAATATATGTATCCATTTGATCATGGAACCACAGTTTCTACTTCATGTTCCATACTAAAGCTATTTTCGCCCATATTTACACTACGTTGTCATTCACCAGTGGACTACAAGTACCGGGTGAATCTTTTATCTAGTCCATTCCCTGATGTTGTCTTCCTATCTCTTCCTTTGGCCACCTTGTTTTCTTCCCCCTTTCAATGTGTCTTGTAAGACCTGATGGATGACAAATATGGTCATACCACTGCAGTTTGCGTCTCCTTACGATTGTTCAGAAAACTTTGCGTGGTTCAATTTCCTGCTGGATCTTGGCACGGGCTTCCTCGTTCGTGACCTGGTCTTTGTACCACTAAGTGGTTCCCGCTAAGTACTCGGGCGTACAGGAACCACCTGTTAAACTGATAGGTGCTCGATTGCTGTCAATGACTACAGGACAGGTTATATGTATGTGTCATTATCATAACAAGGTGATACCTACCTATACACTTACATTGACTAAGTGTCATTTAAAATTCAATAAAATCACTTCAACTTGCATCATGGAAAGTAAAGTAGTTTAGGATAGGGGTGGGGGATGACATGACACTTTTGCTGTCACCTTTATAGTGTCATGATAGAAAGTGACTTCTACTAAGCCCATGTAATGCTACATCAGAGGTCAACACAATAGAAGGGACAATACTGTCCACTTATGGTGTCATGGTGAATGGGATAATAGTTGCCGACTGGATCAGACCAACCTCCTTCTTAAATTTGTTTCAGTATAGGTTGTTGGAGTTTTATATCCTCGCAACATCTGATGTCATATCAGGACAGGATCAGTATAATATTTTGGCGGCGAGTGGTGAAGCGGTACTGAAATGTGTTAGTTACTGCGGCCACCACAGGTGGCGCCAGTAATCATGGCATTCTACAGGTACAATGAATGGCAGACTACAAGGGGGTGAATACTGAATAAGTGTATGGATGTTATTCAGTATTTTTATTTACATGATTAATTATATGACATTTATATTTATTTGGCTATCCATTCTCTATGTAGTCCAATATTCATTTCAGTAGCAGTACATATTGTTAATCAATGCTGTATAATTTGAGGGAAGTATCACATTTTCAAACCCGGAACACTTACCTATATTTGGTCCTACATATTCAAATTAGATATTGGTGCATTTATTAAACATGTCTGGCTACATAGAAGGGAATACTACTATGTCAATTGAATTAAACCTGTTACTACCGAAGCCTATGGTGGTCGGAGCTTTCTGCACGACCCCCCCCCCCCCCCCCGCCAGTTATAATGCTAAGCTCAAACAAGCAAACAAAGCCCACGTGCAGCATTTTGGTGTGCACACTAAAATTAATTTGGTATGTTTTCATTTCAAAGTTCAAACATTTCCAAAAGACAATTCTTTAAAATAAAAGTCACTCCAAACTATCGCAAAGTAGATTATATAGATAGATAGATAGATAGGTAGATAGATAGATAGATAGATAGATAGATAGATAGATAGATAGAATGCATAGCTCATACATATTTACATATCACACTTTTTCTTGTTTAGTGATTGTTTGTTTATTCTGCTCATGAGGGTTATGTGCACGCACTTGTTTTCGCCGCTGTGCAGTAGTTGTCATATATAAACATATATATGCATATCTGGATGTATGTGTGTATATGAATCTGTCTCAAAAGGTGATAACTCTTATTTTTGTCTGCGTAACAATTGACACAAAACAGCACAGAAACGGTTCCACTGAAAAGAAAAGAACATTTGCTTCAAATCAATATGTATTCTATTGGGATTATGAAACACTATACATCAGTTTATCCTGAACAAATGCATATATCCATAGTATGTTGATCGTTACAATGGACAAAGTTTTGTCCCAAATTACTTATCACCTTTTGAGACAGGCTCATTATATATATACATGTTTATGTAGTATGTGTAACTGCTGGAGCGCAGATCTCTCAGCATGACTGTATCCGTATATTATTTCTTCCCACCAATGAGATGAGCGAAAGCGTCGCTGTGCATCTGCTCCTCCAGCATTTTCTAGTGATCCAGGTATCTGGAACGTTAGACCTGTCACATATATAAAGAGCTTATATAAACAGATACACTGGTCCTCGGTCAATTGTCTCGTCATTTTGTTGTTATTTCAGCTTGTCTGTATAAAGCAAGCCATTACTCTGACAAAGCATGCTGTTAATGATAAAACAATGAGGTGCAGCATAGACACCCATCTAACCGAGCGCGGTGGCCGAATCGGTAGAGCGCATGCCTCGCGTGCGGGAGATCGGGAGTTTGGTCCCCGGTCTGGTCAAACGAATGACTTATCAAACTGATACTTGTCGCTTCATAGCCTGGCGCTCGGCATTAATAGGACAGGGCAAGGACTGGTTAGCTCAGTGTCAAGATAATGTGACTGAGTGGGATATCAGGTCATGGTGCTGGCAGCCTGATTTCCCAGTGGGGCAACACTATAACATTGCCATAAATGCACACTGTCACAAAGTCGGTAGCCGTCCGGATATGACCTTAGATGTTGCCAGGATGTAAAACCCCAGCAGCCAACCAAACACCATAGACACCCATCCCGCTGTGATGCAGCACAATGCCACAGTTCTACCACTATCTGGGGTTTTATTATCATTATGTTTTGGCTTTTTTTTCTTTCTGGAAGCACCCACGGTATTATTTATCATACATTCAGGTCTCGAGGGAACCAAGTACTTCCACCATCAGCGAGGACTACATAAAATATGCACCCCCACCTTCTTCAGTAGGGCCGAATGACAACCCTGTTTAAATCCGAGCAAAAAGGGCCTTGGTGTGAATCAACTGTAAACAAATTGTGAGTGTCCTTGTTCCAGTGTGCAGTGTTTATCTGTATTGGTATAGGTTGGTTGGTTGTTGGAGTTTTACGTCCTGGCAACATGTAAGGTCATATCAGGACGAGGACTGACTTGTGAGAGTGCACACTCATGGTCAGATTTGAGTGTTGCCCCACTGGGAGACCAAGCCATCAGCACCATGACCTGATATCCCACTCAGTCATATCTTGCTGACACTGAGTCAACCAGTCCTTGCCCTATCCTAATAATGCCGAGCGTCTGGCTGTATTGGTATAGAGTTGCTGGACTGGTAGAGAATGGAAACAAAACAAGATGGTACTCATTGGATTTCTAGGATTCAACTTTTAAAGTCTATTATTATTAATCTACATGATTTAATCAATTCTGGATTCCAAAAGTAGCGGGCTATGAGAGATAACATTTGAACAATATAATTAGCCTATCAGATTGCAAATTTGTGTTGTCACATCCATAATCCCGTCTTCCAACACTTTGTATGGCGGGCTCTTTAGTAGCCCTGTCACAGAAACTAGATGAGAACATGAGACAAAAAAAGTCCATTGTCAAACTATGTCTAAATAAAGCAAACTTCTAATCTGTCTGTCCACAACACAAACTTATATTACGTCACCAAGTTTTTTAAAAAGCAGCACCGTAATGACTATGTGATATATTTATTGATTTTGTTGATAATGAGGTCATTGATAGATGAGAGTTAATGGAAACCAGTCAAACAAAATAATCCTGCAATTTAAGGATTTCACACACATACACACACTAGCACCTGCACTAACAATGAAGTAGGTGAATTGTTTATGTGACAGAACTATGACTTCGGCCTTAGTCAATTATTTGTGAGACAGAACCCTGATGTCGGTGTTAGTGAATTATTTGTGAGACAGAACCCTGATGTCCGCATCAGTGAATTGTTTGTGAGGCAGAGCCCTGACATCCGAGTTAGTGAATTGTTTGTAAGGCAGAGTCCTGACATTGGCGCTATGTGAATTGTTTTTGAGGCAGACTTCTGATGTTGGCATTAGTGAATTGTTTGTGAGACAGAACCCTAATGTCGGTGTTAGTGAATTATTTGTGAGGCAGAGCCCTGACATCCGAGTTAGTGAATTGTTTGTAAGGCAGAGTCCTCAGGTGAGGACATGTGAGGCAGAGTCCTCAAGTCCGAGTAAGTGATTTTTTTGTGAGACACAGCCCTGATATCCGAGTTAGTGAATTGTTTGTGAGACAGATGACTGATGCCGACATTATATGAATTGTTTGTGAGGCAGAGCCCTGACTCCAGAATTATGTGAATTGTTTGTGATGCACAGGTCTGACGTTGGTGATAGTAAATTGTTTGTCAGGTAGAGCCCTAACGTAAGTAGATGTACTATATGAATTTTTCTGTGAGACAGAGCCCTGAAATCCGAGTTAGTGAATTGTTTGTGAGACAGATGTCTAATGTCCGAGTAAGTGAATTGCTTGTGAGACAGACTCCTGATGCTGGCGTTATGTGAACATACACGTCCGGTGGGCGATAGGCATCGGGCAGGAGAAAGCCAGACCGTAGATGAGGCGAGAGAAGAACCTGTTACTAGTTAGGCTCATCTGCCTAAATTCTGGGAGCTATGCAGTTACCAATGGTTCTGTGCGATTCTGGAACCGAGCTGGACTCGCTACTTGTCGGTTGCTGCTCGCCGAAGTGGACATTGTTGGTTGTGACAGGTTGGGGGCGGAGTGGTGTGGGTGGGTGGGTGGGTGGGTGGGGGGGGGGGCAGAGGAGGGAGGGGAGAGGGTGGCTAGGGGGTGGGGGAGACTATTGTCGTAACGGGACCAGTCCCGGCGTGAAAGCCCAACAGGTTCAGGTGGGGTGGACTGTAGTACTGTATAATAATAGCACTGGCCCAAGTTTCAGTTAAGGTTGCATATACCAGACCGCTGGGTTTGAGATTCTGACTTCTTTTGTTTTAAAGATAAATATGTTAGGTTGGTCGTTTTATTCTACCTTATTTCACCGGACGCGGTGGCCAAATCGGTAGAGCAGAGGCCTCCCGTGCGGAAGGTCGGGAGTTCGATTCCCGGTCGAGTCAAACTAATGACGTACAAAATTGGTACTTGTTGCTACCTAGCCTGGCGCTCAGCATTACTATGACATGAAACGGACTGGTCAGCTCAGTTTCAGGATAATATGATTGAGTGGGATATCGGGGCATGGCGCTGGTGGCCTGGTCTTCCAGTGGGGGCAGCACTACAAAGTCGACATTGTGGTGTTCTCTGTGGCAGAGTGGTTAGAGTGTCTAACTTTTTTCTAAGTCAGACTCCTAATCTGAAGATCAGTGGTTCGATTCCCTGTGCCCCCCACCTCTGCCAATTTGGATTTCCACTGCTGTGTATAACTTATGTCACCAAAGGCCAGTTGCTCTCATACCATGTCTATGTGGTGTGGGAGGTTAAAAATCCCTTGGGTCGGTAAAAGTGTAGGCGTGGGCTTTCTATCGACAAACTATCTAATGGTGAAAACAAGTCATGATATTGATAGGCAGTATAAATCTTCAAGAAAAAGTGCACTGTCACAAGTCGGTACCCGCCCTGATATGACCTTAGATGCTGTCAGGACGTAACCCTCCAACAACTAACCAATCGACCTCGTTAGCTTTGAAATAACTTCGATTTAAAAAATGGTTAACTTAGGAGATGTTTGAAGTGAAGACATGCCAAAATAATGTTGGTCTGATTATCAAAATTTGAACCCTATAGGCTTGAGAAGTAATGCATTCTATTACATTGTCTTTATATTCCCTTCTATTACATTGTCTTTATATTCCCTTCTATTACATTGTCTTTATATTCCCTTCTATTACATTGTCTTTATATTCCCTTCTATTACATTGTCTTTATATTCCCTTCTATTACATTGTGACAGTGCACACTCTTAAAAGGTTCAGTAGGTCTAAGTTATATTACATTGTCTTTATATTCCCTTCTATGCAGTAACAAATGAACCAATATATAAGTTGGATATGTAGAATCAAATCTATATAAGTGTTTCGGTTTCGAAAAGTTTATGCTTTTTTTCAGACTATGCATCTTTAAATATATGCTGGCGAACTTACTACATCGCAGATGCAGCACTGGCTATCTAATTCAACATTTGGCAGACAGAATTAAAATAATTAAAGACAATATTGGCTATTTAAATTATAATTGTATCGTCCTATGATGTGTTTCTTCGACATTTTAAAAGATAAATATAATAATTATTAGGTTGGTCTATATAATCTGCCTTGTTTGAGGCAACTCTGATTACAAACGGTTAACTTTGGAGATGTTTGAAGTGAAAATATGATAAGTTAATATTGAGATGAACATAAAAATATGGACACCTAGGCTGCAGCAGGAACAGCTTCAGCAAAATTGACTTAGTATTCCAATCTATGCAGCAACAGATGTTCATTGAGGGAGTGCATCATTATCTGAGTAAGATTAAAACTAGGACGGTCTTTTGGTTTGGAAAGTTAGATCCTTTCATCGATCTATGCATCTGCAAGGAGTGTTCATTGTGGTATCTACAAGACTGTTGAGGTGATTCATTCAAAGAGATGTTACAAGAGGAGGAACAAGAAGCAGTGCCCCCTATATGAATAAGCAAACCATACTGCATCATCATTTTTAGGAGCTCTCCCTCTATATATACATGTATATATACAGTAAAACCTCCCTAATCGACCACCGACACAGATTGACCACTCCCCTATATCGATCGCTTTATTTGGGGCCCAACAATAGCATTGTAACCATATCCTAACTCCCTGAACTGACCACCTCCCTAAATGGACCACTTAAAGTCGGTCCCAAGATCGGTCGATTTAGCGAGGTTTTACTGTATTTACATAATTGTAGATTCCTGGTCGATCTAGAGAGCGTTGTGATATATCTCCTCTGCAGCAGACAACATATATAGAGAACTGTGTCAAGATAACGATATTTCACAATATGCCTATGTTTATTAGCGCCGTTTCATAGTGGATGCAGCGTGCATTACTTCGCCTTCCTCCTCTGCCATGGCCAAACCTTCAATAGGTTTATGTCATGAGTGTGACACTTCGCAATGCCTTATATCTATTAAGTGTTGTTTCATAGTTGAAATAGATGGTGTTGAAGTGTTTTCCTTCTCTTCCCTAGTCAAACCTTTATACTAGTATTATAGGTCTGTCATGATTGTGATACTTTAGATACTTTATAATGTTAGTTATGGGGGGTTCGGGGGGGGGGGGGTTCGTGACCTAGCGGTCACTGGCTGCAGGACTGCATGCAGCATTGTTAAACCACGCCGTTAAAACGGCCCGTTTTTGGTAGTTTTGTTTTTGTGGGTTTTTTTCCCTCCTTCTCTCTTGCAGCTCTTCTATTTGTGGGGTGGCAGGGGGGTGGGGGTGGGGGGGGGCTCTTCGTGGCATTGGTGCCGTGGTGCCGTGGAGCCATGGTGTGGCGGTAGCCCGGCAGGTGGCAACATGTTCTTGGAGCCCATGGTCCTGTACCTCGAGCAAAGCGGGATCCGGTGTCATTGGCAACAGGGCCATGGGCGGCGAGTTGGTCCTCCAGGCCCCCATCGCAGGGTTTGTGATCCAGGGCCAACAGAGCTCCTGGACCGGGTTGTGGTTGGTGGGTGTGACTTGGGGTCCACGGCCCCAGCACCCACTCCATCGGTGATCGAAGTGGAAACCGACATCGTAGGCGCGGGGGTCGAGGCTGTCACACCGAGTGTATCTGGGACCACACGGGGCTCCCGGTGTAGGTGCAGTGTCCGGGACCTTACGGGGCTCTCGGTGTGTGCGGTTTTTAGTGGGTTCTGTTTGTTTTTTTATGTGTGTTTTGTTGTTGTTGTTTTTGTGGTCGGGACCTCACGGGCTCTCGGCCTGAGGGTGTGTTGTGTTGAGCCCTGGTGTGCTGTGAGCCAGGGGTTGTGGGTGGGTCGGGACTTTACAATGCCCATAAATGTTAATGAGGAGCAGCTTCCTAATCTATCCTATTGGTGTTGCATGGTATTCCTCCCCTGCAGTAGTCAAACTTTATGTGTCATAATTGTGGCACTTCATAATGTTGGCATATTTGTTGATCAGTTGCAATTTCCTAGTCGATGCAGAGGTCGTTGCAACGCAGCCCTCTCTGAAGTGGCCAAACCCTATATAGGATTGCATTACAATTCCCCTATATGCTAACGAGGTGACCAAACCCTATATAGGACTGCATTACAACACCCATATATGCTAAAGAGGTGACCAAACCCTATTTAGGACTGCATTACAATGCCCTTATATGCTAAATAGGTTACCAAACCCTATATAGGACTGCATTACAATGCCCATATATGATAAGAGGTGGCCAAACTCTATGTATGACTGCATTACAATGCCCCTATATGCTAAAGAGGTGACCAAACCCTATATAGGACTGCAGTAAAATGCCCGTATATGCTAAAGA
Organism: Branchipolynoe longqiensis; assembly: GCA_030323885.1. Taxonomy (NCBI): domain Eukaryota; kingdom Metazoa; phylum Annelida; class Polychaeta; order Phyllodocida; family Polynoidae; genus Branchipolynoe; species Branchipolynoe longqiensis. The sequence goes on from CM059186.1 coordinate 156,934,937, forward strand.
GGTGGCCAACCCCTATATAGGACTGCATTACAATGCCCCTATATGCTAAAGAGGTGCCGATGGAGGAATAGTAGCAAAGTATATATGTTGCCATAGCATTTATACTGGTATAATGCGCTATACATCACATATATATATGACTGTCTCACAGTGCTCTATTTGTTTAAAAGGTGCAGTTCCATAGTTGATGCAGAAGGCGTTGCAATGTAGCCCTCTTCTGCAGCAGGCAAACCCTATATAACACTGCTTCACAATGCCCGTATATGCTTAAGAGGTGCAACTTCATAGTCGATGCAGAGGGTGTTGCAATATATACTCTTTCTCTGCAGTGGCCAACCCTTATATAGGACTGCATAACCATACCCCTCCCTATATGCTGAAGAGGTGCAATTGTATAGTCGACACTGAGGGCGTTGCGCTTTAGCCCTCCTCTGCAGTGGACACATATTATATAGTACTGCCTCACAATGCCCCTATATGCTTAAAAGGTTCAGTTCCACAGTAGATGCAGAGGCCGTTGTGGCGTAGCCCTCATCTGCAGTAACCAAACCCTATATAGGACTATAACAGTACAGTGCGATGCTTCCCAATTCCCCTATGTATTTAAAAGGTCGATGCAGATGGCGTTGCGATATACGCCCCCCCCCTCCCTCTGCAATGGTCAAGCCCTATATTAGGACTATCAGAGTTTCAATACTTCACAATGCCCCTATATGTTTAAAAGCTTCAGTTTCACAGTCGACGCAGATGGCGTTGCGATGCAGCCCTCCTCTGCAATGGCCAAACCCTATGTAAGACTATCAGTAGATTACAATGCTTCACAATGTCCCTATATGTTTAACAGGTTCAGTTTCACAGGCGAAGCAGAGGGGGTTGCCATGCAGCCCTCCTCCGCAGTTAGCAAAACCCTATATAAAATAGGACTGCATCAGTAAATTTGCGATGCTTCACAATGCCGCTGTATGTTTAAAAGTTTCAGTTTCACAGTTGACGCAGAGGGCGTTGCGATGCAGCCCTCCTCTGCAGTCACCAAAACCTATATAGGACTGTATCAGTAGATTGCGATGCTTCACAATGCACCTATATATGTAATACTCTTGGGGCATTTCCACACCATTAAGTCATCCCCCTCGACAGGCGGGTGGAAATGCGACGCTGGGAGCGACACCTGGTGACAAAGCCAGTGCTGCTGCACTCGTTAAGGAAGGCATTCTACCGGGCCTCGATTTGACACTAACCAAATAGTGTCATGGAAGCAAGGCCGTCTGAGGCTTCGACCAACACAATACCACGACGAGGCGGTGAGGGTCAACCAGATGTTACCGGCAACAAGTTGAGATTTGTTTTTGTTTCCGAGATTGTTTAGTCCCTCGATATGATTATGTAATCACGTCAGGTCGCATTCATTGTGTATGTATTTGTGTTATTACTATTTCATTTATTATGCAGGGGACATTTCAATATATGTGATGTATAAGATATTATGCGAGTATAAAGGCGCGGAAGGGAATTACTTGTTATATATATATGTACCGACTATTCTATATCACACATCCTCAAGCTCACGCATGTGACGGGTGGCGCCACCACCAGCCTTCCTTATCCCTAATGGATGCGCCACATGGTCAGTCGCACCAGAGAATTTCATATATATAAATACACGTGTACATATAATATTAAAATTAAACATCTATTAAGCATATATTGCAATTAATTATCTATGAAGCAGGGGGAATTTCAATATATATTGAAATTAAGCATGTATTAAGCATATATTGATCAAGTATCTGTTAAGCAGGGCAAATTTCCATATACAATGTATATATATTGAAATGTCCCCCGTTTAATAGTTGAAAATGGCAATAAACTAATTCCTCCAGTGTGTGTGGGGCGATGGGGGGCTTTCCACCAATTACCCCGACAGTTGTGGGGGGGGGGGGACACCACCAATGCGCCAAGGATGACTAGATATATACAGTATATGTTCCCCTTGCATTTATACGTGTATAATGCGTTATACATCACAAATATCTATATATATATATGTGGATAGTGATAAGCCTGTTATCGCATGTAATAAGACCTGGAGTGCATTGCACTCCCCCCCCCCCTCCACGGTGGTGGGTACCAGCATGCACCTCTCCGCCTCCTCCGCGGGGCCTCTCCTCCACGAGCTCGGAGGAATTTTGAATTTTAAAATATTAAATTTTTACCTGCTTAATATATGAAAATAGTAAATGAACTATATACGATATTAGAACAACAAAGCTTTTGTTAACGTACTAAGCTTTTAAACCACATAACTGCCTTGATTTCGAAAAGTTGATTCTTTCACTGAGCTATGCAGCTTTACCATCAACTTCTTGCTCACGGTGAGCTAATATGTGGATGTTTAAGACCTGACTGCATTAGAGTTTTAAACTACAATCTTCAAGTGGTGATAATAGTTAATACTAACATGCCTGTATAGCTAATTCACTCTCAGAAACCTATTATATGTTTGCATGTGTTTACTGTACGAGATCCCATTATGATACATGTCTCCGTCTATGCATTTAGTTTGGGAATAAGGACACCTCTTGAATATAAACAAATATGCATAATGTGCTTCATGAATAAAATACAGGGCTTATTAGCCTTCGCGTTATTCCACACTGTGGCTTTTTGCATGTGATACAGGAACAAAGGCGGTAGGCGAAGGCTTGTTTGTTTGTTGTTGTTTTACGTCCTAGCAACATCAAAGTTCATATCAGTACGGGTACTGACTTGTGACAGTGCGCACTCATGGCGACTTTATACTATAGTGCTGCCCCACTGGGAAATCAGGCAGCCGGCACCATGACCCGATATCCTACTCAGTCACATTATCCTGACACTCAGCTGACTAGTCCTTGCCCTATCCTATTAATGCCGAGCTCCAGGTGTGGATGCGAGACAAGTACCAATTTTGTAAGTCATTGGATTGACTCGACCAGGAACCGAACTCCCGATCTCCCGCACGCGAGATCCGCGCTCTACCGATTCGGCCACCGCGCCCGGTGTAGGCGTGGGCCGTGTACGCACCATGTGCACTGACTGAAAAGATGACTGAACAATTTGATATGTGGAATTTGAATCGTATCAGTCATAGGCAGTATTTAAGTGAAATTGCTGTTTGATTCTTTTTTGTTGCTATTTGCATGGATTTCACGTCGACTAATCCGCATTTAGACTCAATGTACACTGAATGATTTAGTGAACAATTCTTAAACATGCAGTAGAATGGAGATGTTTTTTTTTAATTGGAGTTTTACGTCCTGGCAATATCTAAGGTCATCAGCACTGATGCCAACTTGCAAGAGTGCTGCTGCTGTTTGGGGCGTTTACGGTCCCTCGTTTGGCCACCGAAGGTTTCAACGTTCTGCAACACTAGGGATAGCCGCTCCTGATGGAGCCCTATTTACGTTGTTTTGTTGTTTGTGTCTCGGTGTGCACAGGTTCTCGGGGACGGAAAGGGGGAGCGGTGTGCGAGGTTCTAACCCGACAGGGTGCTGACTGTGGGGACTGCAACAGTGCGTACTCATGGTGACTTTTTAGTGCTGCCCCAATGGGAGACCACGCCGCCGGCACCAAAACCTGATACCCCACTCAGTCACATTATCCAGACACTGAGCTAACCAGTCCTGTAGAAGCTCATAATTAATTCTTTATTTCCCTTCGAGGCAGAAAGGTTTAAAGCTGCATCGTCCGATGAAACAACACAATTTCAAAACCAAAACAATTATCTAGATTTGATTCTATATATCTAACGTAGATACTGATGCACTTATTAAACATTTCTTTCTGCATAGAACTATTAGAAGGGAATACTGAGTCAAATTAATCAAACATGTTGCTGCAGAAGCCTATGGCGTCAAAGTTTTATTTGACAAGTTTACACTTCAAATATCTCAATGGTTAGCCATTTTAAAATAAGTTACTTCAAACTGAAGTAAAGTATATTATAATAGTCAATCTAATATATTTATCTCATGAAAAATGATAAAAACCTAAAACCATCGGATGATGCAACTTTAAGCTTCGAACAATGTGACCTGCGTGGCATATCTCCAAATGCGGTAACACTATAAAGCCACTATGACAGTATAGGTGTGCACTATCACAGGTTGGTTGGTTGGTTGTTGGAGTTTTACATCCTGGCAACATCTAGGGTCATATCAGGACGGGACTGTCACAAGTTGATGCACATCTTGAGATAAGCGATATATATGGAATGTGTATGATATATATGTTTTTTTTTCATTTCTCCTGTTTAATCATGTTCAAATATCAACTTTTGTGAACGTAGGTGAAATCAGTGTGAATTAAAATGCACACACCAATCACATAGTACAAGTTTACCACCTATGCTTATATTAATATATATATACTTAATATATGAGCCTGTCTCAAAAGGTGCTAACTCTTCGTTTTTTTGTCCATAGTAACAATTGACACAAAACAGCACAGAAACGGTTACACTGAAAACACAAGGACATTTGCTTCAAATCAATATGTATTCTATTGGGATTATGAAACACCATGTAAAAAACAAATCAGTTTATCCTGAGCAAATGCATAAGTAGATAGTGTGTTGATCGTTACTATGGACAAAGTTTTGTCCCATATTGCTTAGCACCTTTTGAGACAGTCTCATATGTATATATATATGTACGTATATAGTGCTAAGCCTCCTATTTTTGTAACTAAACTACCCACTTGCGATCTGACTACTTACACACTTCAGGACACATATATCACCACCAGGTTCGCTGCAGTTTCCTACGAGAGCGCCACCTACTGCGACTTGCATCCTCTAATTAGGATAACTTCCTCACAGACCCACCCAACCGTCCCACCGACAATCCCAGCCTAAGTATTACGATGGCAGCCGCGATACCAGCCTGCGATATGGCTGTCGGCATCGGGCTGTGTGTGGTGTGTGGTGGTAGGTGGTGGTGGGGGGTGGGGGTGGTGATGGGTGGTGGTGGGGGGGTGGTGTGTGGTGATGGGTGGTGGTGTGTGGCGTGTGGTGTGTGGTGGTGTGGTGGTGTGGTGTGTGGTGGTGTGTGGCGGTTTGTGGCGGTGTGTGGTGTGTGGTGATGTGTGGTGTGTGGTGGTGGGTGGTGGTGGGTGGTGATGGGTGGTGGTGGTGGGGGGGGGAATAGTGGGGGAGGGGGGTATTGTGTGGTGGTGGGTGGTGATTGGTGGTGGTGGCGGGTGGGGGTGGGGGTGGGTGGGGGTGGGTGGTGCTGTGTGGTATTGTGTGGTGGTGTGTGGTGGTGTGTGGTGGTGGGTGGTGGTGTGTGGTGGTGTGTGGCGGTGTGTGGCGGTGTGTACTGGTTTGTGGTGGTTTGTGGTGGTGTGTGGTGGTGGGTGGTGGTGTGTGGTGGTGTCTAACGGTATGTGGTGGTGTGGGGTGGTGTGGGGTGAGGTGTGGCGGTGGGGTGCTGTGTATTGGTGCCTAGTGGTGGGGGTGGGGTAGTGGGTGCAATGTGGTGGTGGGTGATTTGGTGGAGGGGGCGGTGAGGGGTATGCACCGATGCCAGACATCCAATGGTGATCTAGTTGGTCGCGAGATAGGATCTCCTGTAGTGGTACAAAGTGACCCGGGTGAATGAGTGGTGTGTGTGTGTGTGGGTGGGTGTGGGTGTGTGGGTGGGTGGCTGGATGGATATATCAGTGTGTGGGTGATCGAACGATCGGACATTGATTACAGATAACATCAAAGAGCTCTGTATGCTTGACTTGGTCAGTCGAGAGAATGGATGTCGTGGGTGGGTAGGGGGTGGGCAGGATGTGTGTATGGGGTGACTAGGGAGTGGGCAGGGTGTGTGTGTAGGCGGGGACCTGCATGGCAGGGGTCGTGCTATATATGTGTATATACCCTGAATTAGCTGCGTTATATCCTCCGGTGTAACTGGCGATACCTACTTAGTAGTGTTAAACCCGCGGTGTGAATACCGCTAAATACCCACCCACCCTCCCTCCATTCCCTACTGTGTCCTGTTCTTTCACCATTCCCTGTTCTGTTCTGTACAAAGTGACTCATGCGGTCCAATACGGGTACAGTAAAACCTCTCTAACCGACCATCTTCACAGATCGACCATTCCCCTATATCGATCGCTTCATTTGGTTCCAAAACTATTGCCCATACCACTCCCATTCCACCATTGTAATGATTCTTTTTGTAAACCTCTCTAATCCAACAACCTCCCTAAATGGATCATTTTAAGTCGGTCCCATATCGGTCGATGTAGAGAGGTTTTACTGTCCAGTAAAACCTCCCTAACCGACCACCTCTACGGATCGACCACTCCCCTATATCAATCGCTTTATTTGAGTCCCAACAATACCATTGTAACCATATTGTAACTCCCTAAACCGACCACCTCCCTAAATGGACCACTTAAAGTCGGTCCCAAGGTCGGTCGATTTAGAGATGGTTCGCTGTATTCCGAATTGCCGCTGGTCCTTCAGGAAGCCCTAAAGCTGAGAGCCGAGATGAGATCCAGCATGCCCGGTCACAGCTACGCTTACACTTTGGAAAGTTGGGGGGAGGGTGAATACATATACGTCATGATACAGGAAGAGATGTAATCAATGTACTGCAATAATCATATCAGCTCATGCTGATGGCCTTGTCTCCCAGTGGGGTATCACTATAAAGTCGCCATGAGTGTGCACTGTTACAAATCGGTACCCGTCCTGACATGTATGACCTGAGATTTTGCCAGGATGTAAAACCCCAGCAACCAACCAACCTTAATGTACTCCAATCGTGAGCATCCTCTTGCAGAACAAGTCCAGTATGACTATGAGCAAAGACAATGTTCCAATAAGAATCTGTAGAAACATATAGCGTTGATTTATATGGATGTGTATCTGGAATTGCATTATTGCTTAAAAGTAAGAGAAATAGAAATGATGCTCATTTCATCATCATCATTATCATCATAATCAATCCCTTAACCACAAGGGTCATTGGGGCACGACAGATGACTTTTCAACCAGTTTCCTCCAGTTTTCCCTGTTTTCTGCTGCCCTCTGGGACTTGCCAAACTCCAGGCCCGTCCATTCCCCGACGTTGTCTTCCCACCCCTTTTGTCTGCCTTGTTTTCTTCCCCGTTTCACTATGCATTGATTGCAGGATGGTTATGACCAGACCTGATGAACGCGAGACATGGCCATATCACTGCAGTTTGTCTCTCTTTATGACCATCTGAAGATCTTTGTACAGTCCAATTGTCTGCTGGATCTTGTCATGGCCTTCCTCGTTGGTAACTCGGTCTTTGTATGAGATGTGTAGTATCTTGTGAACGCGCCTCATTTCCATGGTTTGTATTCTTCTCTGGAGCTCTGCTGTGAGTGTCCATGATTCACAAGCATAATATACATCTTTGTAACTATGCCATATATATACGCGATGTAATTATTCCATATACTATGCATCGATTAGCATTAACCATCGATTCTCCCCTCCCCCTCCCACCTGTTTGTTCAATACAAAGTAAAACACATCTGGTTCATGTTAACAGCCATTTCTCTTTCAATATACCATAGTTTGTCGAACTAAATAGTCCCCATCCACATTGATGGAGTGGGGTAGGGGCGGTGTTGATCGATGACGTCATACCCTGTTGGTGTCTTTCATTCAATTGATGTCCATCAATTGTGAGTTTCCGTTGACAAAGCTTGGACCAGACCCCGCCCTACGCCCCCCAACTCCCTCCCCCCATTCAGCCCCCCCCCCCCCCCCCCCAGGCCCATTGTAGGAGGAGGTAGCCGTGCATTGTGGGGCTGGTGGAGGAGGAGTAGGAGGAAGAAGGGAAACTTCGGGTGGTCAAACACCGGGTAGGTGTAGAAGCCACGATGCAGTGGACAGTCCCCGCCCCACCGATACTACTACTGAGCCTACTAATTAATTAGTTAACTCAGCCACCCATGAGTGAATCAGCCACTCTCTGCCCGTTAACTATGTGTGTATATATCACAACACGCGCATATCTATGATATATATGTATATTTCAGAATATAATGTAGTGTATCAATGGGTGGTGCCAAACACGCATATGTATATATATATAATATATATATTTGGCATAACAGGTTAGCACACGAATGAGTATATATCAGAACACGTTGTAATGTACTAATGGGTTGTAACACTAACAGACACACATATATATCATATTTATATGTATCTGCTAAAATATCTCAGGGAGTTTGACGCCCCTGCCTTGCAAAGTTGTAAACCACTGCCTTGTGGTACAGGTTCTTGATAGAACTAAAGGCTAAGGGAGCAAACCCTAACAGAAAACCATGTTACCGTGGCAGCATTAAGGGTGGTGATGAATGGAACTCCCAACATCTCCCGACCAGCAACTGCAGGGACAAATAGTTTGAGTCTGTCTTGATGTGTTCTTGCTGGTGTGAGACCTCTATTTGATCCCCGGGAGAGTGCCACTAGTAACTTGCAAAAGCCAGCAGCACTTCAACACTTTGAAAGCAGCTTTTATGAAATGCACAACTACACAAAATAGAGTGGCGATTAAGTCATGAAAGCAGTCTTTTTCGCATTGCGACCAACAGCATGATGATGATGATATGTAATACATGATAATGGTTTAGCCGACTAATGGGTGGTAACAAGTGCACACACAGACACACACACATATATTATAAGTTTAAAATCGGGCCAGCTGTGTTTGTTAATGGGTGGTAGTGATCAGTCGCAGGTGGCGCCATCGTGGCTGAAGCGGGAACTAGGCCCTGATGATACAAGACGGCTAAAAGGAGATGAGGAACTGATGGTGGTAGTGTCCTTGTTTATATGTGCTGTATGAGTATTATACGAGTATAATTAATCGGAAACTTTCCACCTCGGCTCATCCTATTCTCCTCCCTCAGTCATCTACTTCAGTGTTGTTCATGTCATTGGTAATTGATTACTATCCTCTGATTGTGGCGCCACCTCTCTGTACACACGTTTAACTGTCTTGTCATGTGCCCTCACTCTGATCGCAGGCAAATTATATATATATATAATATATATAATATAATATATATATATATATAATATATACTTACAGTGAAACATCGTTATAATGTGATTAATGGGGTCCACAAAATGTCATTGTGAGAACAGCAGCGTCACGCTAAATCAATGTTCAGTTTATTGAATTACCTTGGAATTAAGGAATTATGGGTCCAATGAAACATCGCATTATATCAGAATTCGCGTTAAATTGGGGTGCGTTATAACCGGGTTTCATTATATATATATATATATATATATATATATATGCTAATTGCAAGCTTCGTTCTATGTAATCAAAAAATGTGTATATAGTAAATATATATATTTTCTAATATTGCGTAATAATTAATATGCCTCCTCCCCTCCTCCCCTCCTCCACTCCTCCCCTACTTCAGTGTTGTTTACTTCATTGGTAATTGATTACTATCCTCTGACAACCTCAGACCGATTGTGGCGCCACCTCTCTGTACACATGTTTAACTGTCATGTCACGTGCCCTCACTCTGACTGCGGGCAAATTATATATATATATATATAAATAATATATACTTACAGTGAAATCTTGGTATAATATAACGTGATTATTGGGGTCCATAAAATGTTATCGCGAAAACAGCGGGGTTGCGCTAAATCAAGGTTCAGTTTATTGAATTACCTTTGAATTAATGAATTATAGGGTCCAATAAAACATTGCGTGATATCAAAATTCGCATTAAATCGGGGAGTGTTATAGCGGGGTTTCACTATATATATATATGCGCGCTTCGTTCCATGTAATCAAAGAAATGTGTACATATAGTAAATATACATTTTTTAATATTGCGTAATAATGAATATGCCTCCTCCCCGCTTCCCCTCCTCCCCTTCTCCCTGCCTCCTCCTCTCCTCCCCTCCTCCCCTCTTCCTCTCCTCCTCCATCATATACCCATTCCTCTCCTCCCCTCCTCCTCTACTCATATGCCTCTCATTCTTCGCTCCTCCCCTCCTCCTCCTGCTCTGCTCCTGTTCCCCTCCTCCCCTCCTCCCCCCTCTCCCCTCCTCCCCTCTCCTCCTCTTCCACTCATATACCCAGTCCTCCCCTCCTCCTCCCCCACTCATATGCCTCTCCTCCTGCCCTCCTCCTCTCGTCCACTCTTCTCCTCCTGCAATATATATATATATATATATACATATATATATATATTTATCATGCACAGTAAGGCGCATTATGCACGGTCACGGAGCGGGGAATTGCGGAAAGATGGTCGGGGGTTCTACCGGAGAAGTGTAGTGACCTTACTGTTGTTCCCTCATTTACTTTTGTTATCAAACACTTTACCGCTAAATGAAAGCTCAGCCTTTTAGCGAATATCACCCGTTCATTGCCAAGCATATCTCCTTATTGCGAAATATTCTGTCTGGTAATAAATAACTAAGGCCTTATTTGTCGATATGGTGTAAAATTGCCTGAGTAATGTGGAGTTAGTTTTTTTTGGGTGTTGTTGTAAATATAGTTTATTCACTGAATAAAGTGTTTAGTCAGTGGCGTCGCACTGATCTTCTGGTAATGTGACAATGCAGTTATTTACAATATATGTGTATTGCCGGCATTGTTGAAATAACAATATTATTAATTTCAAAACCTCTCTAAATCGACCGACCTTGGGACCGACTTTAAGTGGTCTATTTAGGGAGGTGGTCGGTTTAGGGAGTTAAAATATGGTTACAATGGTATTGTTGGGACCCAAATAAAGCGGTCGGGATAGGGGAGTGGTCGATCTGTGGAGGTGGTCGGTTAGGGGGGTTTTGAATCCCCAATAGCCGATGTTTCCTTTTTGCGCTGGAGGGTCGTTAAACAAGCAAGCAATATATATGGTAGTTTGAAATTTACATATTAGATAATAGTTAACAATATTATTAATGTTAAGGCTTATTCAGTAAAACCTCTCTAACAGATCACCTCCACATATAGACCACTCCCCTATATCGATCACTTTATTTGAGTCCTATCAAAATACCATTGTAACCATATTCTAACTCCCTAAACCGACCACCTCCCTAAATGGACCATTTAAAGTCGGTCCCAAGGTCGGTCGATTTAGAGAGGTTTTACTATATATGGTGGTTTGAAATTTACATATTAGATAATAATTATGTGTTGTACTAACTTGTACTAAGTTGTAGTAAATATCAACATTAAGCTAGAGTTGGGTATGATTGAGGTACAAATGACATAATTTGTTAGGGTCATGTATGCAAGTGCAGTGTGAGGTTCAGCATGCTGGGCTGGGTTGTGGAAGGTAGTATGGATGGGTTCAAATATGTATGTACAGTAAAACCTCTATAATATGACCGACCATGGGACCAACTTTAAAGCACCATAAATACACCATCTGAACCCCCCCCCTACCCCCGCCCCCCCCCCAGAAAAGAAAACCCACAAAAAAAACCCATATATATGTACTATATAATTTATTATGTGGATATAAATAACGGCATCCCCTTAGTGTTTCTCTCTACCCACCTTAACCGTTGTGATATTTACTGCGGAGCGGGCATTCTCTCCTTCCCGCCTCCTACACGCCGTGAGACAACGGTCATTCTGCTCACTTTCAAGCTGCACACACTTTGAGGCTTAAGAACACCCATCTATGTGATGTAGAAGTAGTAGGCATGGAAGGGAATATCTTTCTTTAAGTATTATTATTATTAATACTTGCTTGCCAATATTGTTCATCCTAACAGTAACACCACATTATGACCGGTGACGCCGCCACGGGCCTCCACGTCCCTAACGGACCCGATCCCATGTTCATTCGCGCTCCATCTGTGTATGCATATTTATATATATATATATATATATATATACTATATATATATATATATATATATATAAAACCAAGTATATACTGAGGTATATGCCGATGTAAGAAATCGTATGGTTCTGCCCCACACGGCGTTTCGAGGAGCTGGACGAAGGGTTGCCGGATATTCCGCCAGTCAGACATATACACTACACTAGGGCGACATATACACTACGGAGCACGCACCCACTGCGTCAGTCCGCCATTCTCCACATCACTGTACTTTAAATTTTATTTTTATGTGATTCGCTAGGGCATTTGTCAACCAGCCAGATAGTACTGATATATATTTACTATTCAATGATGACGAAATAAAGATTGCATCATCCACTCCGGTCTTCCACTTAATGCGTATCTTACATCATATATATATATATATATATATATATATAATATATATATACATATGCATGCTTAACTCAGTTTCTGATATCACGTGACGTTGTTTCCAAGGCGGTGGTCAGTATAACAAGAAATGCTCAGGTATAAAACTGGAACGCGCGATCATTCCACGGGGACACAGCGCTACCAGCGGTGACTAAGTCCATTAGCGCAGCTATCGGCTAGCATTTGTGAACGCGGAGTTTGTAGACAGCTCAATGCTACACCCCGAAACCCAATCCCAACAGTAGAGCGTAGCGCCGACTGCCTGCCCTCTATAGCGTCTCACCGAGGAGCTGAACGGCGATGTAATACCAATAGCTACATACTCCCTCCTCCTCCCGTCCTGATATGACCTTAGATGTTGCTAGGACGTAAAACAACAACAAACAAACTGTTAACAAACCACCCTCCTCCTCCCCTCCTCCTTCACTCATATACCTATTCCTCCCTTCCTCCTCTACCATTATGCCCCCTCCTACCCTCCTCCCCTCTCCCCTCCTCCCCTCCTCCCCTCCTCCCCCTCCTCCCCTCCTCCCCTCCTCCCCTCCTCCCATCCTCCCTCCTCCCCTCTCCCCTCCTCCCCTCCTCCTCTCCTCCTCTTCTCCCTTCCTCCCCTCCCTGCCTCCCTCCCATATAACCCCTCCTCCACACCTCCCCTCCTCCCTCCTTCCTCCCCCACCTTCCGCCTCCCTACCTCCTCCACTGATATACCCCCATCTTCCCACCCTTCCCACCCTCCCCCTCCTCCTCTCCCCCCACCCCTCCTCCCCTCCCTCCTCTACTTCCCATCGCTCTTATCCTATCTCCTTTCTCCTCCCCTCCCCTGCAACCGTGCCCCCACCCCCCTCCTCCTTCATTTTCATTCTTCAACTCATCCTCTCCTCGTTCTCATCCTCTCCTCTCCTTCTCCCCTTTCTATCTCCGTCACCTACCTCCCTATCTATCTCCGTTCTCCCTCATCTTCCCCTTTCTCATCCCCTTCTCTTCTTCTCCCTCCGCCCATTGCCATATCATTACCCCATTCCCTCCTTCTCCCCCTCCCTCACCCCCTTCTCTTCCCCGCTCCCCCTCCCCTTCTTCCATTCTCTCCTCTCCCCCTCCTCTCCCCCTTCATATCCCTTCTCCCCCACATGTCCCCCCCATCCATTCCCCCCTCCTGCCTCCATTCCCCTCCTCTCCCCTTTCACCCCTCCCTCATCCATTGTCCCCCCCCCCCCTCAACCTTCCCCTACCCCCTCACTCCCCCCTCCCACTCCCCCCCTCCCCCTCCCCCTCACCCCTCCCCCTCCCCCTCCCCCTCCCCCTCCCCCTCCCCTCCCTCTCCCCCCTTCCCCCCTCCCCCTACCACCCCTCTCCCCCTTCTCCCCTCCCCTCCCCCTCCCCCCTCCCCCTCCCATCCCCTCCCCCCCTCCCCCCTCCCCCTCCCCCCTCCCCCCCCCCTCCCCCTCCCCTCCCACCCCCTCCCATCCCCCTCCCCTCCCCCTCCCCCTCCCCCCTCCCCCTCCCCCTCCCCCCCCCCTCCCCCTCCCCCCTCCCCCCTCCCCCTCCCCCCCCTCCCCAACCACATCCCCCTCCCTCCCCTCCCCCTCCCCCTACCCCTCCCCCTCCCCTTCCCCTCCCCCCATTCCCCCCTCCATTCACTTCGGCTGTCCTCATAAAGCTATGACCCCGAGTGAAGCCGCGCTAAGCCAGTAACTGCTTAAATCCACAGCAGTCCCGGCGCTATTTGGCCGCTCGTTGCCGTTAGGCGTCAGCACTGCGGAGCGCTGGAGGAGTTGCGCATGTTGGGATGGGGGTGGGGTGCATAGAAGGAGTGACTAGGCAAGAGTGTGGCGGGGGGGGGGGGAGGGGTTGTAGGGGGTCACCGGGGTTTTCTCCGGCGAACGGCGCCCCGAAACCATTCGCCGAAGGCCCTCCTCCGTCCCCGGCATGAAAGTGCCCGGTGCCCGGCCGCTGTTCCAGCCGGCACAAAAGCGGCGTGGGGCGGGCTGTGTGCGTCTTAATCTGATCGTCGTGGCGACTTGCCAAAGCGGCCAGCCCGGGACGCCGCTCCATAATGGCGACCCGCCGCAACTGTATATGTCCGCATTGAGCGTCGCACAAAGGGCGGCGGGCGGCGGGCGGCGGGCGGCGGGCGGCGGGCGGCGGGCGGCGGGCGGCAGGTGGCGGGCGGCGGGCGGCGGGCGGCGGGCGCCGTGCGGCGGGCAACCATGCTGGAAAGGTCTTCCTTTTCTATTGACAACTTCAACTAGGTATAGCGCAGAGAGGGGGTCGGGGTGTTATGTGAGGGTGGTGGTGGGGGTGGAGGAGCTATTTCTATGTGTTTTCTATGAGGGCCGGTCGGTGTTGATTGAAAAGGGACAAGTCTTCCGTGTATCCCTGCACTGTCCGGTGTGGCAGTAAATCGCAAACCCCTGGAAATTGCACACCCCGGGGTTTGCGATTTACTAGGAAATCACAAACCCCCCCTGGAAATCGCAAACCCCCCTGTGTTTTGGGACCGATTCGGGCCAAATCTATTCAATGCGACCATATTTAACAGAATTACATACTCAAATCGTGAAATTTCATTAAATTAACCCTAAATTCGAAGCGTTATTATTTTAATATTAAGGCTACCGCCGCATTGGCGGCGATATTAATCGCCGAACGTAATGTAAACAAATCGACGTCGAGTTCCATACTGGCGGCGGCGGCGATTTGTTTACTTTACGTTCGTCGATTCGAAAATATAACTAGTAATATCGCCGCCAATGCGGCGGTAGCCTTAATAACGCTTCGAATTTAGGGTTAAATTGGTAACCAAATAAGTGAAATTTGACCAATTTAACCCTAAATTCGAAGCGTTATTAAGGCTACCGCCGTAACGGCGGAGATATTAACAGTTATATTTTCGAATCGACGAACGTAAAGTAAACAAATCGCCGCCGCCGCCGAATGGGGGGTTTGCGATCTCCAGGGGGGATATGCGATTTCCTAGGAAATCGCAAACCCCCCATGCCCATATATGGCATGGGGGTTTGCGATTTCCTAGGAAATCACAAGTGGGGGTTTGCGATTTACAGGTTTGCGATTTCCTGCTACACCTGTATCCATATGTGTGCTACCTGTGTGTGGGGGGGGGGGTGGGGGGGCTGTAGTGTGTAAGTCCCTCCGTGTTAGGGTATCGAGGAAGTATGCGTTGTGATACCCATGAGTGTATGTGTGGCATGTGATGTGCATGAGTATGCGTTGTGATGTATATGAGTGAATGTGAGGCATGGTATGTGCATGAGTATGCATTGTGATATCCATGAGTGTATGTGAGGCATGAGATGTGCATGAGTATGCGTTGTGATATCCATGAGTGTGTGTGTGGCATGTGATGTGCATGAGTATGTGTTGTGATATCCATGAGTGTATGTGTCACATGTGATGTGCATGAGTATGCATTGCGATACCCATGAGTGGTTGTGTGGCATGTGATGTGCATGAGTATGTGTTATGATATCCATGAGTGTATGTGTGGCATGTGATGTGCATGAGTATGCGTTCTGATGTATATGAGTGAATGTGAGGCATGGGATGTGCATGCGTATGCATTGTGATATCCATGAGTGTATGTGTGGCATGTGATGTGCATGAGTATGTGTTGTGATACCAATGAGTGATTGTGTGGCATGTGATGTGCATGAGTATGTGTTGTGATACCCATGAGTGATTGTGTGGCATGTGATGTGCATGAGTATGTGTTGTGATATCCATGAGTGATTGTGTGGCATGTGATGTGCATGAGTATGTGTTGTGATACCCATGAGTGATTGTGTGGCATGTGATGTGCATGAGTATGTGTTGTGATATCCATGAGTGATTGTGTGGCATGTGATGTGCATGAGTATGTGTTGTGATATCCATGAGTGATTGTGTGGCATGTGATGTGCATGAGTATGCATTGTGATACCAATGAGTGTATGTGTGGCATGTGATGTGCATGAGTATGCGTTGTGATGTATATGGGTGAATGTGAGGCATGGGACGTGCCTGAGTATGCGTTGTTGTGTCCGTGAGTGTATGTATATATAGCATGTGATGTACATGAGTGTGCGATTTTATGTCAATGGGTGTATGTGATGTGTGGAGTGTCATATAAGTGAACTTAACCCATATGTGCATTAGTGCTGGGAGAAGCCGCTGGTCACGCTGTAACCCCAATGAGGCAGCACTATAACGCCACCACGAGTGCGCACTGACACAAGTTTTCACTTGTCCTGATATGATATCAGATATTGCCAGGATAGGAAGCCTGAATCAATCAATCAATACTCAGCCAATGTGAGTATATTGCTGTACGTCTGAGCGACAAGAGCCATGTTCCACCATCCTAACATGACCTTAGATGTTGCCAGGATGTAAAACCCCAACAGACAAACAAACGAACGAAGCCATGTTCCATGGGTCACCTTGTGCGACGTGGTTGTATGACTGTTGTTGCTGTTGTTGTTGTTGTTCTTGATGTTGTTCTTGATGTTGTTGTTGTTGCTGTGAGAACAGATTGCATCGTGTCTGTTCATATTTTCCCCTGGTGTACAATTGTCCTGTAAACCATTGAGCGCTCAGACTCCAGCGCATGCGTAATGGGAGGGCGGTGCATGGCTTCCAAGTGCACAAAGAGACATAAGTGCATTAAAGCGATGACACGCTGGAATTTACCCAGGGTTCCATTGGCGTTTACAAGCCTCATTAATGCTCTTCGTTAGTGTCAAACAACAACCCTCCACTCCCCACTCCCCCCCCCCCTTCCACCAATTAACCGCCAGGGTTCGACGTTCACAATTAGTGCTGATGTATGTGTGTGGAGGGGGGGGGGGTGTCAGGTTCCCAGTGGTGTGGTTACCTTCCCCAAATACCACCTCAGCCGTCACTCGAAATGAGCAACCAGCGAGTCCTACCCACCAAATCCACCCTATCCACCAAACACACCATACTCACTCTGCACACGCACAACACACCCTAACATCCGACTCACATTGCACCCCTGTCACACTACGATGTAACAGACCAGCGAGTGGGCAATGTAAAAATCACTTTTTTTTACGTCGAGATACATCAAGATATGTTGAGATACATCGAGATACATCAACATTCTCTGCATTTCAGGGCCAAATTGGACGTCAGTGCAACATAGTGGACGTAGGCAAAACATCAGTCCAACATAGTTGTAACATGTCTCAATGAGTTAGAATGTCAAAAAAGACAAAATGGCCCAACGTAAGGCTAATGAGCCTCCAGCGCGCACGGCGTCAGCCTAGCGAAACCCTAGCCACAGCTTAGCATAGGACTCACGTAATTACGTCCACCCTAACGTAGCTATGTGTGACTCTGATGTAATTCATCATCAGGCCTGTGAGTGAGCAGCGTCAGTGAGCGCTCAACGTGCTCAACTTGAGTGTAACGGATGCCTTTATATACTGAAGGCAAAACGTTCGCACCATGTTCATGCCATGTTCACAGCACATTCGCTTACATTTGAAGAATGTTGGCATGCATTATATACGTTATGCGCACGCCCACCATTCGTCAACTATGTCGAATACGGCGAGACATGTTGGACTTACGTTAGACTAACTTTAGACACTTTAAACCTACATTTAGATATGTTAACACCACATTGTCAGCGTGCAGGCTGCACATTCCTCCAGGCTCTCCATCAGTCTACTGTAAGTCGACATAGCTCAACATAGACCGACGTAGTTCTAACAAACATCTAACGTATCTCAACATAAGCCTAACGTGAGCGCAACATAAGCCCAACATAGCGGCCTTATGTTGATCTACATCGTAAGTTTTGGGTATGTCCAAAACCTTGACGTGTGTCACCGTATCTTGGTGTAACTCAACGTATCTCAACATATCTCAACATAGGCTTAATGAATGAGCAACGTATATCGACGTACCTCGACGTATCTCAGCGTAATAGCCAAATTTCACCTATGATGGCGTATGCTACCGCGTTATGTCGTAGTGTGACAGGTGTATTACCTGCTTTAACTAGCCTATCCACCATAGCCACCCTACCCACCCTACACACATGTCCTGATCTCATCATATCTTTTTCTAACATGTTTTTGTTTCCTTAAAGAGCAATCTGTAGGTCATCTGTGTATCAGCTCCATGGCTCATGATTTTGCATTACATATTATATGTTTATAAGGTACATTTGGAAGACAACCATTAATGGTTACACTGTTCCTGCAATTATCTATTATCAACAGATTAGTTTACGTTTGTAGAAAATGTATGGAAATTGTGAATTAAAAAAATGTCTCAAATGTCACTCTACACACCATACTCACCGTCTTCACTCTGCACACTCTACACACCCTAAAATCAATTCTCCCATAGCGTTGCTTGCTTTTTATGTACTTACTTTCTTGTTATTGCTTTTTGTGAGTGTTTAATGAAACACCATCCAGCCAGTCAGTTGTTCTCATTTGGGAGCAGCAGATTCTCACGAGACAAACTGAAAACGCAATGCGCAATGGAGAGCTGCGCATCCGGCCCAGTGTTCGTCAGCTTTGTCCGATGTTTATTGATGATAAATTAGCTTCAATTTGTTCGATACAATCTGTTAGTACGCCGGGTCATCGAGGGGCGGTTTTATCTACAAATCACTGTTCTTTTTCTTTTTAATTCGATTTAAACAAAAATACAAATCAGAACTATAAATGAACACGCTCATAGGACACACTCACACGTCAACACCCTGATCAAATGAATAGATAGATAAATAAATAAATGAATAAATAAATACGGCGTTGACGCTGCGTCACATGGCGTTGCTATGGCGAGGCATGGCCCTGGTTTGTGTGTAGAATGGGATGGTGAATCTTTAGTCGGGCCTCAGGAAAGCATCATACCCCTTCCCTCCCCCAATTAGTGACAGCTATTTGAGGCTCGGCAGTGTTTTTGTAGGGGATGTGCGGCCTTAATGGAGCTGGGGAGAGGCCGGGGCGGCCCGGGGAGCCCTCGGGGAACGCGGCCCGGCACCCGGTCGGCATGTCAGCGGTGTCGGCGCACTTTCCCACGCTGACGACTCACCTCCACACGGCCAAACGCGCACACTACAGACGCGCATGCGTGTATTTGTATTAAAATTGATATGTGTATATGTTAATTTATATGTAACAATCCTTCTGTATATTATTTTTTAAAGTCCATTTATATCTGTCTAAATCTATCTAAATCTATCTAAATCTATCTAAATATATCTAAATATATATAAATATATCTAAATCTATTTATTCTAAATCTTTCTAATTAATCCAAATCTATCCAAGTATATCTTAATCTATCTAAATATATCGTTGAAAATTAATATAAAGTATTCTATATAGATGTGCATAAATATGTAAATATATGTGAATGAGCATTACAATTTACATATGCATAAATGTGTCAATAGTGTAGTAGTCTGCATTGACCTTTCAGGCAAGTAACCACATACACATGTAGGCGTGGGTAGTGTGGTGATATCAGGGAGCCTAGGTGGTGTAATGGTTAGCACACTGGCCCGGAATGCAAAGAGATATGGGTTCGAGTCCCGCTCTAGGCGCAATATTTCCCATTTTCATCACCCCACGACAATATTATAAATATGTAGACATATGTATCATTATGTATAACTATGCATAGCTATGCATAAATATGCATAGCTATGCATAGCTATGCATAACTATGCATAATTATGCATAACTGTGCATAGTTGTGCATAACTATGAATATATTTGGATCTATGCACATCTATATAAATCTATACACAGCTATAAACATGTATTCAAATATATGCAACTCCATACAAATCTATACAAACCTATGTAAATCTATACAAATGTACATAAATATACACAGATATAAACAAACATACGCAAATATGCATAACATACATAAATACATATGCATATACATATATAATATAAATAAATGCATATATAAGTGTATATATCCATAAATATATGCATCTAAGTAAATTCATAGAGGCAGATCTAGACTTAGATGAGTAAATGTGTATACTTTATTTTATTTTCTTGTGCATTTGCAAGCTTGGGTGATATTGCTGCAATGATTAGAAATAGAAGAGATAGAACTTCATCTTCATCTTCAAAATTGAACTCTTCAATTATCTGAGTCTATTATTTATATATATATATATATATATATATACATATATATATATTTACAGATGTATACTCGTGCATGCATATATATATATCGGTATATATATATATATGTTTCTGTGTGCGTCTATATTATCTCCATCTGTGAGTTTCTCTATACATATCTGCTGCTATCTCTATAACCAAATGCATTTGTGCTGAAGGCAATACGTGGAATTTTTAATTATTGTATTTTTTAGTTTTTTTTGTTGATGCTGTGTTTAGAATGTCCATACCATGTAAGTAAGCGCGAGTGCTCGGGCTTGTTTTCAATGCTGGTCAGTTGTAATAGTGGTTTAATCTTATCACACAGTAGGAGGGGATAAGATGTTTTTGTTTCTCACACAGTAGCAGGTACATGGTGATTATTTAGTATCTGTAGATGTTTTAGCTTGTTTTGGGTTGGGGTTGGCTATCCAAGGTTGATCCGAAATAGGGAAGGACTGCTAGGTAGCTGTTAGGCGTGGCAATTAAGTGTGTTCTTGGCTTGTAGATGTTTGAGCTTGTTTTTGGTTGGGCTTGGTTATCCAAGGTCGATCCGAAATAGGGAAGGACCGTTAGATAGCTAATGGTTTTAATTCTAAGTGTAGATGTTATTTCTTTTATTTTCTGATCACCCTTGTAGTGGGTGCAAATAATATATTTGTTTGTTTGTTTTTGTTTTACTACTACTTATGAAATAGCCTACTCTACATTTATAGGTTTGTGCATAGTTTGTAACTGTTCGTAATCTACTGAGGGTGGTCCAGATTACCCCCGTGGGGCAGCCCGGTTTGTGGGCCGTGACCTATCACATGCCCTTCTGGGGTTTTGCCCCAGGGTGTTTTCAGGGTTTCCCTTTTTTTTTTTACATATATATTGTTGTATGTTTTCAGATCGGGAGTCTCTGTTTTTGATGGCTTGTGGTTGCTTGTTATCTACTGAGGGTGGTCCAGGTTTAACTTCAAATATAACATTAACTAGCTTTATAAATTATAGTAACACTAAATCAACTTTAAACGTGTGGACTATGTGCCTTAAAACTTATCTATATATATATACGTAGTGGTCTGCACTGACCTCTCAGGCAAGTAACCACATAGACAGGTAGGCGTGGGGAGTGTGTTGATATCAGACCAAAACACCCCAAAAAACCCCACCAACCCAACACCCCCAACACCCACAACCACAACCAAACCACCCAAACACAAAACAACAAACACAACCAACAACCACACCTCTCAGGCAAGTAACCACATAGACAGGTAGGCGTGGGGAGTGTTTGAATCAGGAGCCTAGGTGGTGTAATGGTTACACACTGGCCGGAATGCAAAGAGATGGGGTTCGAGTCCCCTCTAGGCCATATCCCATTTTCATCACCCCCAACACGGTTGCCTGACAGATCCGTACAGTGCCTGTATGGTTGTTGAACCTACCCTGTGTTAGTGCATTGCCTGTATGTATGTAATTGTAAGCATTACAAGACTTACATTCCAGGGGACGAGTGAGTGGTCTGCACTGACCTCTCAGGCAAGTAACCACATAGACAGGTAGGCGTGGGGAGTGTTTGATATCAGGGAGCCTAGGTGGTGTAATGGTTAGCACACTGGCCCGGAATGCAAAGAGATGTGGGTTCGAGTCCCGCTCTAGGCATATTTCCCATTTTCATCACCCCCACGACACATATATATATATATATATATATATAGATAAATATATATATATATATATATACAATAAAACCTCTCTAAATCGACCGACCATGGGACCGACAGTTTTGTTTTCCTTACAATGGTATTGTGCAATCGCTTGGGACCCAAATAAAGCAATCGATATAGGGGAGTGGTCGATTTGTGGAGGTGGTCGGTTAGAGAGGTTTTGCTGTATGTGTCTGTGTGTGTTTCTGGAATGCATCTTTAGATATGAAGAATATGACTTTTATTCTTAACGAAACACAGCCACATATGACCATACACCAGGGCCGCGTTCAGGGTCTGTCTCGGAGGCGCCTCGGCGACGTCTCGGCGATGCTTTTTGGCCTATTTCCGTTCAGGGTGCGTCTCAGCGACGTCTCGGAGATGCCTCCCTTTTCATTCTGGAGCTGAAAGGTGCCTCGAAAATGGCTGCCGCATTCAATAGTTTCAGCCAATGGCAGCACAGCTTAACCATTGCAAATGGCCGCCGCCTATGAGGGCGGCCATTTTCGAGACAACAAACTGCTTTTGCCGTTCAGACTAGCGTGACGTCATAGCCATCTCCGAGGCGCCTCCGAGACGGAGCCTGAATGCGGCCCAGGGCGCCCTCTTTGTAACTCGACAACTACCGCCGGGCGCGGTGGCCGAATCGGTAGAGCGCCAGTGTCACAGTTTCCGCCCTCCGCCAGTTTTCGCGGTACGCATCGCTTCTGTGCATGCGTCAAAATCGAACAGCATCGTCAGTAACCTTATAAATTTAACATAATGTTTTAGGTAAAGATGTTTTCTATATGTGTACAAGCGATTTGTTTCTAGGTGGTGTGGTTTTAGAGATATTTCACTTTTTCTGTATTTTCTGTATGCAGATTGCTCACGACCCTTGACAATGCCTTGAGTTTGACAGTACGCGCAGTGCAAAACATTAGTTTTATTCAACATTAATAGAAATCAAGAACCCTAACCTTATAAATTTAATATAATGCTTTTGGTAAAAATGTTTCCTATATGTGTACCAAGCGACTTGTTTATAGGTGGTGTGGTTTTAGAGATATTTCACTTTTTCTGTATGAAGATTGCTCACGGCCATTGACAATGCATTTGAGTGTATGCGTAAAGTGGAAACTGGCGGATGGTGGAAACTGCGACACCGGCCTCGCATGCGGAAGATTGGGAGTTTGGTTCCCGGTCGAGTCAAACCAATGACTTATACAATTTATACTTGTTGGTTCCTAGCCTGGCGCTCAGCATTAATACTTAATAGGATATGGCATGGACTGGTTTGTTCAGTGTCAAGATAATGTGACTGAGTGGGATATCGGGTCAAGGTGCTAGTGGCCTGATTTTTTTCAGTGGAGTAGCACTATTAAATTGCCATGAGTGTGCACTGTCACAAGCCGGTACCCGTTCTGATATGACCTGAGATGTTGCCAGGATGTAAAACTCCAACAATCAACCAACTACAACTACCCGACAACAGTCCCACCCTTGTAATTGTATTGCTCTCCAATGGTCAAACTCAACCGCCACCCCCCACCCCCCACGCCCAACCCCCGGCGAATGGCAGTTGGCCCCTTATATCCCGAGGCCCTCAATCTCTAGACCACTACTCCATGGAAGTCTAGAACTCACATTGTGTGACGTTTTCCCACCCACCTCCCTATACATTTGAGATTATAGGAGCATTAGTGTACTCTCATACATGTCAAGTTAATTACCCAATAAACAACTGTGATGCACCAAAATGTAATATCCTAAAATAAACCATGGTACTTTGCTTTTAGTGTTTGTGTTGGTCTAATGATAGTTATAATAAATTATACACAAAGTTGATTCACTTTTAAATGACAAATTTAGCTGAAACTGAACTGAAAGAGCCCCCATGTACAGTAAATGATCAATTCAATATTGTGCATGAATCACAATGACACCAAACAAAATAGAAAGGATTTAAACAGAGTAGGCCCTCATAAAATAGTAATAGTAATACTTCTTTTCGTTCGCCTTCAATTACACTTGGAGCATAGTCATAGTAATACAATACAAAAGACACATATACCAACAAGTGTGTCTGTAAAATGCATTGTTCCGCCATTTTTTGTTCTGAATTGAGGCATGCGTCAATACATAAGTATCAAGTTTAAAGATTATATGGACAGCTCAACAAAGAACTGTGTCACAGATGACAAATAGTGAGAAAATACCAACTAACTGACATTTAAGACATTAAGATATTTTTTATTCACAATTTTTATACATTATTCCACAAACATATACTATTCTGTTAATAATAGACATTGCAGGAACAGTGCAACCATTAATGGTTGTCTTCACTGCCCCGTATAAACTGACGTTTGTCTTTATATATCTGCATATATTCCCTCTTTCTTTCTCTCTCTTTCCCTCTCTCTCTCTCTTCCTCTCTCTTTCTCCCTCTCTCTCTTTCTATCTCTCTTTCTTTCTCTTTCTCTCTCTTCCCCTCGCTCGCTTTCTCTCTCCATCTCCTTCTCTCGCTCGCTCACTTTCTTTCTTTCTCTCCCCCCTCTCTCTTTCTCTGTCTTCCCCCTCCCTTTCTCTCCCCCCCCCCCTCCCTCTCCTTCTCTCGCTCGCTCTCTCCCTTTCTTTCTCTCTCCTCCTCTCTCTCTTTCTTTCTCTCGCTCTCGCTCTATATCTCACTATATATACATAACACGATGCTGTCCATGTTTGTTATGTAATGTAACGGGCGGCTTTTCTTTCTGAGCAGGCAGGTATGTCTCCATCCCATAATGACAGGGCGGCCACCTGGAGTCCATATTTATGTTGTAGCTACGCCCAGTGCAACAGTAAGCCTGTATAATTGACATGCAGTAATGGAGACCGGCCCCCCTCACCACACACACACTCACACTCACATTCACATACAATGGGAGCCCCCACATATTCACATTCACATATAACAAATACATTTCCTTACATTCACAGACACCACCCACCTCCCCCACATTCACATACAACACCCACCTCCCCCACATTCACATACAGCACCCACCTCCCCCCCACATTCACATACAACACCCACCTCCCCCACATTCACATACAACACCCACCTCCCCCACATTCACATACAACACCCACCTCCCCCACATTCACATACAACACCCACCTCCCCCACATTCACATACAAGACCCACCTCCCCCACATTCATATAGAACACCCACCTCCCCCCACATTCACATTCAACACCCACATACTCCACATTCACATACAACAGCCACCTCCACCACATTCACATAAAACACCCACCTCCCCCACATTTACACACAACAACCACTGCCTCCCCACATTGAATACAAACAACCACCTCCCCACATTCACATACAACAACCACCGCCCCCACATTCACATAAACACCCCCCTCTCCCCCAACAGATCCGCACACAACAATCACTGACATCCACATATAACATGCAGTACCCCCCCCCCCCGCACACACACACATACACACCCACACCACACAACCTTTAAAGTTAAACATGTAATGATCAGTCTATATCCGAAAAGTGGGCGAGTTAATCTAGACCCGAGACGACGCTAATAATGTGAGTAACAACCTCCACAAACCGGGACTGAACACCTCGGCCAGAACTGCACCTGAACGCCGGCTACAGGGGTTTGGGGGCGGGGGGGGGGGGACTAGGGACGAGGGGCGAGGGACGAGGGGCGAGGGGCGAGGGGCGAGGGGCGGGGGGCGAGGGGGTGCGAGGAGGGGGGAAGTGGGGAAGTCTTATCCCCTAGTGTATGGGCGGACAGGTGTGATCGAGTCGGGGAGCCGGGGAGCGGGGAGCCGGGTAGCCGGGGTGCCGGGGAGCCGGGGAGCCGGGTAGCCGGGTAGCCGGGGTGCCAGGGTCTGGGGTCGAGGGCTGGGGGATGGGAGCCGGGGACCAATGGAGCCGGGGAGCCGGGGAGCCGGGGAGCCGGGGAGCCGGGGAGCCGGGGAGCCGGGGAGCCAGGGAGCCGGGGAGCTGGAGAGCTGGGGAGCCGGGGAGCCGGGGGGCCGGGGAGCCGGGGAGCCGGAGAGCTGGGGAGCCAGGGGGCCGGGGAACCGAGGAGCCAGGGAGCCGGGGAGCCAGGGAGCCGGGGAGGTGAGGAGCCTGGGAGCTGGGGAGCCGAGGAGTCGGGGAGCCAGGGAGCCAGGGAGGCGGGGAGCCAGGGAATCAGAGAGCCAGGGAGCCTGGAAGCCGGGGAGCCGGGGAGCCGGGAAGCTGGGGAGCCGGGAAGCCAGGGAGCTGGGGAGCCGTGGAGCCGCAGACCCGGGGTCTGGGGTCTAGGGCTGGGGGATGGGAGCCGGGGTACAGATGCCGGAGGCCGAGGACCAGTGGCTCTGTTTCGTAGGCCCCCACCCGCCTCCCTCGCCCCACTACCCGTAGCCTCCCTCCCCCACACTCACCTCAATCAACCCGTCTAAATCCATCCTCCGTTCTTTCTACTCATGCTGTGATTTATCTTCACTCTCCATCGCTAACTCCCCGCCCACCCACCCCTACCCACACCTTC
>CM059186.1:156962121-157013407 GCA_030323885.1 Branchipolynoe longqiensis
TCTCACTTGCCCCTCTCCCCTTCCTCCCCTCCCCTCACCCTCTATGTGAAACTGCCCCGAGTTGTAGCGGAAGTCCCTGGGGATGTTAACTGTCCTGAAAAAAATGACCCAGGTCTAAAGTAAACAGCCAAGTGATGCGCCACGAATAGCACCTCGCCTCCCGCCGCACTCAGCCAGCCCCAGCCATTGTCCACGGAGAGCGACTGCCCTCCCAGTAAACCCGCCATCAAACCCCAGGAATGCGCACTGAGATGCGCCACCTGGTGGCGCAATTAGGCACCAGTCCTCTCTTGTGGTGAGGAGGTGGCCTACTTTTGGAAAGGAAATATTTCTTTCTATTTTTGTTTTTGTTTTTTTGTTTGTTGTGAGAGTGAATCGCTCTTGCTTGACTTAAAGTTACATAGTCGGTTGGTTGTTGGAGTGTTACGTCCTGGCAACATCTGAGGTCATATTCGGATGGGTACTGACTTGTGGCAGTGTGGCCTCATGGTGACTTTATAGTTCTGCCCACTGGGAGACCAGGCCATCAGCACCATGACCTGATATCATACTCAGTCCCATTATCCTGACACTGAGCTAACCAGTCCTTGTCCTATCCTAATAATGCCGAATGCCTGGCTAGGAAGCAACACGTATCAATTGTGTAAGTCATTGATTTGACTCGACCAGGAATTGAACTCCCGACCTTCCGCACAGGAGGTCTGCAGTCTACTGATTTGGTCACGGCATCCGGTAAATAATTTACACAGTGTGATGGTTTTGAATTTTTGTAATTTTCCGAGATAAATATATTAGGTTTACCATTAATATAATCGATTTTACTTTAACTGGAATTTATTTTAATTTTAAATGGGAAACTTTTGAGGTATTTGAAGTGAAAACATGCCAAAATAATGTTGGCAAGCATGCCCAAATTCTGACACCAAAGGCTTCTGCAAATACAAGTTCTATTAAATTTACTTAATATCCCTTTATATGCAGCAACAAATGGTTAATGACTGTACCAGTATCTACCGTCTACTCTGCCAATAACGGCCTCTGTCAATAACGAATCTCTGTCAATAACTGCAAAAAGTGCTGGTCCCGTCACGGCACCCCGTTAATTTAATAGCATTGCTTCTGTGTCTAATAGACAACTGTCTTATGCGGACATATTTGATCAATATTCTATGTCAATAATGACATGCCATATAGTTATAATATATGTAGTTCCAGAGTCACAATGTGGCTTCAGAGGTAACCGGAGCACTGTGGATATGATATTTTGTCTCCGACAGCTACAAGAAAAGTGCATTGAGCAGGACCGACCACTGTACATGGTATTTGTCGATTTCACTAAGGCTTTGATACAGTCGGGAGGACGGGCTATGGCAGTACTGAGGAAGTCGGATGCCCGAGAAGTTCAAACTATGATCGAGGCTCTACATACAGGAATGATGGCGAACGTTAGTGCTGGGGGGAAGTCTCGGAATGTTGGGGTTACCAATGGGGTCAAGCAAGGTTGTGTACTGGCCCCCGCTCTTCTCCATCTTCCTTCAGCAATGCTAGACGAGGCTTTCCGAGACATGGGGGTGGCATCTATATCAGTCCAGACAGAGCGCTGACCTATTCAATGTCGCACATTCAGAGCGAAGACCAAGACTACTCAGATGTGAGAGAGCTACTATTCGCAGATGACAGTGCACTGGTTGCCCACTCTGTGAAGAGACCAGAATAGGCTTTCTCCATGCATAAGAGTTTGGCCTGAAATTAACATCAGAGCGGAGGTGCTGTCCAACCAACTCTAAGAACCGAGAGGAGGGATATGGTTGACGGAAACAAGCTGAACTCTGTTCCGAATTCACCTATCTCGGAAGCACTATATCAAGTGATGGCGCATTGATGCTGAGATACAGAGGAGGATGGCCAAGGCTAGCGCATCTTTCGGCGACTACGCCAGAGACTCTGGAACAACCACCATGTGTCCATTGGGTCAAAGGTAAGATCTACCGGCAATCGTGCTATCCACCTCTATAGGAGCGGGCTGGACAGTGTACAGACGCAGGTGAAAAAGCTGCATGCCTTCATGATGCGACATCTGCGTTCAATCATGAGGCTAACCTGGAAGGACAAAGTGACAATAAGGAAATACTCGAACGAATGGGGCTGCCCTCTATGGAAGATCTTCTGAACAAAAAGAATCTCCGGTGGACTGGACACCTCATGAGGATGTCATCAGACAGGCTACCAAAGCAGATCCTCTATTCTCAACTGTCTTCTGGCTACAGAAGAGAGGGCCCCCCGTCTCCGGTTCAAAGATACCATCAAGAGAAACCTGAAGCTGAGAGACATTAAGACCGACTCATGGACGCAACTCTCACAGCAGAGAGCTAAATGGAGAGCGGCAGTCAAGTAATGAAAGCAGTCTTTGTCGCATCGCGACCGACAGCATGATGATGATGATATAGTTATAATATAGTAGAAATGACTCATTGTACAAATGACCAATTATAGAAATTACAAATTGTAGAAATGACAAATTGTAGAAGTGATGAATAGTAGAAATTACTAATCGTACAAATGACAAATTGTAGAAATCACTTTGTAAGGACCGTCCTAGTCAGTCAAGCATAAAAGAAAAACATTGGTTTCAACCCATTCCGTCAGTCAGTCTCTGCCTATAACGGATCTCTCTCTATAACGGCATCTTGCTCCAGTCCCATGGGTGTCCGTTATAGACATAGTAGACTGTAATTTGAATATGTAGGATCAGATTTAGGTCAGTGTTTTGGTTTCGAAAATTTGATACCTTCGTTGGATTATGCAGCTTTTAAAAGAAAGGCATGGCAACATAATAAGAAGGGTGGGTAGCTTTTGTTGATTTTTTTTTTTAATACTCTGATCGGTTTTGTTTCTGTCGTGCAGTAAAGTTATGGGTTCGATTACCGACTGAGTAAAACAGAAGACCTGACAAGTTGATATAGCATTGTGTTGCGGGTACCTTGCCTTTAAATAAGGCAAAAAGAGAGTGGAATAAAAAAATTATAAAGACTGATTATCCGCAATTGAAATTTACCCTGCTTAATCAAGGAATGTCTAAAGGGTTAAAAAGGGGGGGAGAGAGAAAAAAACGGAGAGAAAATTATAGTTTGACGATTTTGTGTACCTGCTAGTTGCCACGTGAAACATTGCTTCCACACCCCCTGCCGCCCCTGCTGCCCCTGCCGCCCCCTACATCCTTATTCGAGGGCTTTTCTCGGTGGCGACACCTACAGCCGCTGTACACGTGTCAGTGATGGATTGCAGGGCGCGCCTAATGCCCCAATAATTAACCTGGAGTCAGCGCCCTGCTCGTGTGCTGCCCGTGTGTGGTCGAGCCGGGCCCGTGCCGAGGTGGGCCCGGTATGGGCAGGAGGGAGTGCGGCGGGGATGGGGGGCGGGTAGCGGGAAGCGGGAGGCGGGGCGAGGGCTGTCACCGGGCCCGTCACCGCCGGCTCCCCTCCCCCTCTCCCTCCGGCAAGCCCCGGGTTGCCTTTCTCCGGGCCCGTCCAGGTGAAACCGGGTAAAGCCCCCCCGCCCCCGCCCGAGCGGCAGACAACGCCGGCTACCCAGGTGGGCCGGGGCGTGCCCCCGGCCCCTTCCGCCGCCGTGCGTCATTTTCTGCCCGATGGGGTCTGTAGAGGCCGCCGCCGTCGGAGCAGCAGGCGCTGCGCCGGGCTGCACGCGGTGACGGCCCGTCAGCGTGAACATGGGTGTGCTCGCCCACTCAGCTCAAGGGGGGAGGGGGAGGAGGGAGGAGGGGGGGGAGGTGGAGGGTGGAGGGAGAGGGGAGGTGGAGAGGAGAGGAGTGGGAGGAGAGAAGGGGAAGGAGGAGGGGGAGATGTGTGGAGGGAGGAGAGGAGGGAGGGGACGGGAAAGGGAGAGGAGTGGAGGTAGAGGAGGGGAGGAAGGAAAGGAAGGGAGGGGAAGGGATGAAGAGTAGGGTAGGAGGGGGGAGAAAGAGGAGGGGTGAGGGGAGGGAGTAGTAGGGAGAGAAGGGGATGATGGAACGGAGGGAGAGGATGAGGGAGGGACAGGATGGGGAGAAGGGGAGGAGCGGAAGAGTGTGGAAGGAGGAGAAGCAGAGAGAGTAGAAGAATGGGAGGAGGAGGGGGAGGAGGGGGAGGAGGGGTGGTGGGAGGGGAGGAGCGTTCCCGGGAGGAGCTTCCCGTGGAAGGGGCATAGGGATGCACGTGAGTTGGGGGCCGGGAAGGGGGGGGGGGCGGTGAAGGAAGGTGGGCCGTGACTATTTCTTGTTGGAGTATGTGTATGTGTGAGGGGGGCGGGGATGGGGGCGGGTGTAGAGGTGGAGGTGGTGGGGACGGAGGCAGGAGGGTCTTCAACGCAATTGCAAGCCGGACCGTGACTGAGGGGTGAAGCGCAGCTCCTTGTCAACTGGAAGTGAGCGACTGTCTGCCCACCGGAAACCGACACCCCGACCAGCTGAAAGGGCCCTCCTACCGACCGTGAACGCCCCCCGCGCGCAGATTGACATGCGCCGGCACAGCGAGGCCGGCGCGCCGGGAAGGGGGGGAAATTGCATGAAAGCGCACATGCTGTTTCCACACAAAAACTGTTTAACAAATTAAAAGAGAGAAAAGGTGAAAATGTTGAGGGTGAGGTTGTGGGGTGGGTTGTCGGAAATTGCATGAAAGCGCACATGCTGCTTGAAAAGAACTGTTTGACATTAAACAAATATATATATATAAGTATATATATACAGATCCATGTATATATACAAAAGAAAATGTGATGGTGTGGACGGTGGTCTGGTGGGGGAAGGGGAGTCTAGAAAAGAAAAGAAAATAGCCGAGGTCCTGAGTAGCGGGCCGACGAACGTGGCTGAACAAAGGCGAGCTGCAAGTGACAACGACTCGGTAGCAATTTGGGCGAAAATTGGCAGTGTCGGAGGCTGAAAGGGCGGCGGTGAATGCGGGAGGGACACGCCGAGCGACGTTTTAATGCGCCAGAAAAGACCAGGAAGTGACTGAAGAATGGGCCGCGGCGCGGGTGGTCAGGGCAGGGTCAGCCGGGGGGTCGGCTACACTCACTTCCTCTACCACTCACCTCCTCTACCACTCACCTCCTCTAACACTCACCTCCTCTAACACTCACCTCCTCTAACACTCATCTCCTCTACCACTCATCTCTTCTACCACTCATCTCTTCTACCACTCACCTCCTCTACCACTCACCTCCTCTACCACTCACGTCTTATACCACTCACATCCTCTACCACTCATCTCTATCACTCACTTCCTCTACCACCCATCTCTTCTACCACTCACCTCATCTACCACTCACCTCCTCTACCACTCATCTCTTCTACCACTCACTTCCTCTACCACTCATCTCTACCACTCATTTCTTCTACCACTCACCTCCTCTACCACTCACCTCCTATGCCACTCATCTCCTCTACCACTCACCTCCTCTACCACGCATCTGTTCTACGACTCACCTCCGCTACCAATCATCTCTTCTAGCACTCACCTCCTCTGCCACTCATCTCCTCTACCACTCATATTTTCTACCACTCACCTCCTCTACCACTCATCTCTTTTACCACTCATATATTCTAACACTTACATCCTCTACCACTTATCTCTTCTACCACTCATCTCTTCTTCCAATCACCTCCTCTACCACTCATCTCCGTTACCACTCATATCCACTACCACTCACCTCCTCTACCACTCACCTCCTATACCAGTCATCTCTTATACACTAATCTATTTTACCACTCACCTCCTCTACCACTCACCTCCTCTACCACGCATCTGTTCTGCCACTCACCTCCTCTACCACTCACCTCCCCTACCACTCACCTCCCCTACCACTCACCTCCTCTACTCTACCACTCACCTCCTCTACTCTACCACTCACCTCCTCTACTCTACCACTCACCTCCTCTACTACTCCCTTCCTCCTCTACCACTCCCCTTCTCTATAACTCACCTCCTCAATATGAGGGTTTGCGTGTGACATATAGGCATTACACTACTCCTGCATCTTGGTTGGATAGCAGCAATTTATTTTCCTATCAAGTGTATGTAAATAAAGCAAAAAGCACAAATATATTCACTGCTAGGATCTAATTCTGTTATTTAAAACCATGAAAATTCAATCGGGGGTTGAAATAATGTTATTTATGAGAATATCTTATTCAAAAAGTGAGATTCGGTCAAATTAAATCCCAAATCGAAGCGATATTAATGCCACCACCATATCAGCGCAATATTGTCGAAGGTAAACAAAACATAAAGCACAAATCTATTCACATGATCTAATTATGTTATTTTGAACCATGAAAATTCAATAGGGGGTTGAAATAATGTTATTTGTGAGAATAGCTTATTCAAAAAGTGAAATTTGATCAAATTAAACCCAAAATGCAAGCGATATTAACACCGCCACCACATCGACAGTGTTTTGCTGTACTTTCTATTCAACCATGATGGCCGACGAGGCACTGATCACGTGGTGCTAATCGTTTGATGCAAATACTCAATACTCCCTTCCTCCTCTGCCACTCCTCCTCTACCACTGATAGTGTGACAGAAATGGAGAGAGGGGAGGAGAAAAATTAGGGGAAAGGGAGATAGGAGAGAAGGGAGGAGAGGGGGGAGAGGAAGAGGGAACAAAGGAGAGAGAGAAGTAAGTGGGGAAGTATAATACAGCAGGGGAGTCATGAAACATAAGTGTGGGAAGAATGGGGGAGAGCTGGGAGTGGGGAGAAGGTCAGGAAGAGCAGCATGGAGGGTGGTGGGCAAAGAGAATGATGGAGAGAGAGGAGCGAGAGGGTGAGGAAAAGCTCCAGACAAGCACATGGTGGTGGTGGTGGTGGGGGGGGGGGGGTGTATAAGGGGGTGTATTGGTGTGTGTGGAGGGTGGACGGCATTGGGGAGGGAGCAATGAGGGCGGAAAGGTGCAGAGAACTGGGGTGGGGGGGCCAGGGGGAGCAGGGCGCAGGAGGGCGGGGGGAGGGGGTAGGGGGTGTAGAGGGCATGAGGGGTATGAAGGACCGGAGGGTGACAAGCCGACCTGGGAAGGAGTTGGAGAGGAGGAGAGGGGGCGAGGAGGAGAGGAGAGGAGGAGAGGAAGGGAGGAGGGGAGGAGGCTAGTCCGCCCTCTCTCTTCCCCTCTCTCTGCCCTTCTCTCTGCCCCTCTCGCCCTCTCTCTCTCTCTCTCTACCATTCCCAACTCTGCGCCTCGTGCAGGAAGCACTGACAATAGTCATCTATGTGACTCTCCCGGCCCAACAACACGGCATTATAAGGCTGCACGGGGCCAACAGGCAATGTGATCCCACCAACACTAAAAGGCAGCCGTTCACATGTTGGAGGTTTACTAACATTGTTAGTAAACCTCCAACATGTTTGCTAATTGGTGGTGGTTTGTTAGTAACAAACCACCACCAATTAGCAACCATGTCAGATTCAATGCGCCTCTTTAATACTCTAGATTCATGTGCTCTATAATCTATTATGGGAATATAAACAAGGACACTATCTATCTTCAGTTCCCCATATTATACTATACTCACTATATCCTATCTAACTGGCCCTGTGTAGGGGTTAACCCTCTAGAACCGATGACCTCCACATATGCCCCCCCCCCCCCATATCGATCGCTTTATTTGGGTCCCAAACGATCACCCTTACAATACCATTGTAAAAATGTTGTTAACTCCCTAAACCGACCACATCCCTAAATGGACCATTTAAAGTCGGTCCCATGGTCGGTCGTTTTAGAAAGGTGTTCTACTGTATATATAAATGCACATCGAGGATCATTCAAAAATAGTAAATTAAAATATTTATCCTTATTATAGTATATATAGATGGTGGCGATGATTCTTCAGCAGCATTTCGGGATGCGGTGTAAAGAGGGTGTTCACAGGTGAGGAGGGGAAGGGGGGGGGAGGAACGGGGGGGGGGGGTGGTAGTGGGGCTGGGGCTGGGGGGTGAGGGTGATGGTGCCGTTAACGGTCAGGGTAGGGGTGAGAGTTATAGTGAGGGTGAGGGTGAGGTTGAGGGTGAGGGTGAGTGTGAGTGTGAGTGTGAGGGTGAGGGTGAGGGTGAGGGTGAGGGAGAGGGAGACCAAGAACATCATGGTTTACAAATATTTCACAGTGGACAGGCTTGAATTATTCACAGTCTATCAGAACAGCACAACATCGGGACAAGTGGAGAACCATTGCATCCAACCCTCGACTAGAGGATGGAACTATTGATTGATTGAGATGGTGGAGTCTCCGTCTTGGCCTGAACATACAGCTCAAACACTCTAATCTAATATATATATATATATATATATATTTATATATATATGTATATATATATGTATTATATATATATATATATAATATATATAATTTATATTATATGTGGGTTTGCTGGCTGGCTCTGCCACATTTTCCCACAATACATGCTGATGGCTGGTTAATGGTTAGTTTGTGCAGTGCCCACCAGACGTCCCTCTGACCAGCGATGCGCAGCAGACCCTGGGTAACCCACCAGGTTAAACTTAAACTTAAACTTAAAGGGCCGCACAAGTTGCTTGGATAAGTCCACTCAGGGTCTGCTCCAAGTGGCAATATCTGTGCACATGCATTATATACATACAGTAAAACCTCTCTAAATCGACCGGCCATGGGACCGACTTTAAATGGTCCATTTAGGGAGGTAGTCGGTTTAGGGAGGTTTTTTATCATTACAATAGTATTTTATCGTATGGGTGATCATTTGGGACCGAAATGAAGCGATCGATATAGGGGAGTGGTCGATCTGTGGAGGTGGTCATGTAGAGAGGTCTTACTGTATATATATATATATATATATATATATATATATACATACATATATATATATATAGTGCACGTGTACACTTCATAACCACAACATTCCCTCATACATTACTACTAACAATATTGCCTGATAAATCACATTTGCTTGTATTTTACTGCTTACTCATCACATGGGCGATAATAGCATGTTTCCTATTCTCAAATGCCCTTCTACCCATTATTGAATCAAATGACTTTTATTTTTTTAGCTAACTATGGCAGGGGAACTATTTCTAAAGACGGCTGGGCTACATCCTCCCCCCCCTTCCGCCCACCCGGTCCACTCCCGCCCCCCCCCCCCCCCCCCCCACCTTACTTCTCTCTTCAGTCGTTTTATATGGAACATTACCCGAAAGTGTGTATGTGGAGGGGGAGGGGGAGTGGATATGTGTGGTTTGGCTGAAAAGGGTGCATTCCGCACCCCAATCTTTGCTACCCACATTGGGATTAAACCCAGCATGGGCCGCTCACTGTGGGGGTCACTGCTTCGGCTACGGATCCACCCGTTTAACCCGACAATGGGCTTAGACAGCCCCCACGCCAACACACGCAGTGAATACCAGACGCGCAGTGCGTGTATGTATAAATATATATATACATACACATATACATATATAGATATACATATACATACACATACACATACATATATATACAAAAACACATATACATATATACATACATACACATATACATACACATATACATATACATACACATATACAAACACATATACATATACATATATATATACATACATACACATATACATATACATACACATATACATATACATACACATATACAAACACATATAGTACATGCACATATACAAACACATACACATATACATATGTATAGACATATAACCCACCACACATATGTGTATATAAATTATAATGCAATTCCATTCAGGGATTTAGTTACACATGGTGGTTGGTTGATATATATATGTCGTGGGGGTGATGCAAATGGGAAATATTGCACCTATAGCGGGACTCGAACCCACATCTCTTTGCATTCCAGGCCAGTGTGCTAACCATTACACCACCTAGGCTCCCTGATATCACCACACTACCCACGCCTACCTGTCTATGTGGTTACTTGCCTGAGAGGTCAGTGCAGACCACTACACATATATATATATATATATATATATATATATATATGATGTAAAGCACATTGTGTGAGTATAAAGATACAGACGGGAATTATTAATATTATCATATTCCTATACTCTGTGTAAGACCCAATACTGTACTGAATGGCACCATCTTTGGCCCACCTCGCCTCCACTGGCTGTTGATCATTGTCAGTCACACCAGAAGAAAATTACATATATATATATTATATGTACCAAATATATTATATATAACATGTTATATATATATAATTAATTAATTAATTAACCAAATGAAAGCATCGAATTATTACTATATTAGCTAACTGTGCGCGAACACGTGCGTGTAAATTGGCTAACTAATCAAGGCCGTTAAAGAAGATCGAATCCTTAAAGTCGCCATTCTTCAGCAGCATTTCGGGATGCGGTGTAAAGAGGGTGTTCACAGGTGAGGAGGGGATGGGGGGGGAGAGGAACGGGGGGGGGAGGGGCTGGGGCTGAGGGGTGAGGGTGATGGTGACGTTAACGGTCAGGGTAGGGGTGAGAGTTATAGTGAGGGTGAGGGTGAGTGTGAGTGTGAGGGTCAGCATGAGAGTGAGGGTGAGGGTGAGGGTGATGGTAGGGCTGAGGGTGAGGGTGAGCGTGAGGGTGAGGGTGAGTGTGAGTGTGAGGGTGAGCATGAGAGTGAGGGTGAGGGTGACGGTGATGGTGACGGTGACGGTGACGGCGAGGGTGACCGTAAGGGTGACGGTGAGTGTTGCGGTTTCAGACCTCCGTCAGTTTCAGCCCTCCGTGCTTTTATATTATTTTAACTCAATGCATTGTCAATGGCAGTGAGCAATCTTCATACAGAAAAAGTGAAATATCTCTAAAACCACACGACCTAGAAACAACTCGTTTGGTACACATATAGAAAACATGTTTACCAAAAGGATTATATTAAACTGATAAGGTTAGGGTTCTGGATTTCTATTAATTTTGAATAAAACTAATGTTTTGCACTGCGCGTACCGGCAAACTCAAGGCATTGTCAATGGTCGTGAGCAATCTTCATACAGAAAAAGTGAAATATCTCTAAAACCACACCACCTAGAAACAAATCGCTTGGTACACATATAGAAAACATGTTTACCAAAGTAAATAGTAAATGTATACGGTTAGTGACACTTTGGGGGGGGGGGGTCCATTAGTTGTTTAAGCAGGGGAAATTTCAGTCATAGACGACTGGTCTTCCTCATTCCACTGCTGGTCGATAGAAAGCCCGTGCCTACACTTTTACCACTATAGTGACAGCATGAGTGCGGCGATCGGCGACGGTTTGAATCTGGCTCGATGTCCACACACACGCACCCACCCCCACCCACACCCACATCCCACACACCCACACACACCCACATACCTACACACCCTCCGTCCTGATATGACCTTAGATGTTGCCAGGGTGTAAAACTCCAATAACAAACTAACCCACACACAGACACACACCCACACCCACACACCCGCACACCCATACCCACACTCCCACACTCCCTCCACACACACGCACCCACCCACACCCACCCACACACGCATACCACCCACACACCCACATACCTACACACACACCCTCCGTCCTGATATGACCTTAAAGGTTGCCAGGACGTAAAACTCCAATAACCCACCAACCCACCCACACACACACATACACACACACACACACACACACACACACACACCCGGCACACGCCTGCCGCTCGTTAGTGCCCCGCGTGACGCACCTGTCCGTGGCTGACATATACCAAGGTCGCGCCGCGGTTGCATTAGCGACTGTTAATTCCGAACCCATTGACATTTGGTCGCGCGCCCGGGCCATCTATATTGACCTGTCCTAAGTCGGCGACCGGGCCGACCGGGTGCCGCTGGCCGGTGGCCGGTGGCCGGTGGCCGGTGGCCAGTGGACGGTGGGGGTTGAGGCGCGGGCAGGGGCGGAAGGGGGGCACGCCCTCCGCGCGCTCTTCAGACTGACTGTCCGGTGTGTGTGGAACACTTTATGCACAAATCACCAGTCCGCGCTGAAACAAGAAAAAGAGTATGTCAATATTGAAGGTTGCATTGTCCGATAAAAGCATCGACATTTTCAACAGCAAAACAGTTATTATTGAGATTTTAACCTGCATATTGCAGGTGGACACTGGTGTGCTTATGAAGTATGTATTTCTACATAGAAGGGAATACTGAGTAAATTTAATAGAACATGTTACCGCTGAAGATTATCAGGTCAGAGTTTTGACAAACACCCCAAAATTAATTTGGTATATTTGCACTTCAAATATCTAGTAAGGTACTCATTTTAAAGCACATAGCTAAGCTAAGGTACATTATAACAATCAATCTAATATATTTATCTATAAAAAATGAGAAAAACTCAAAACGGACTGTGCAACTTAAAAAGTTGCGTGTAAATTTAAGGTTTTATTGGCACTATTTGGATCCAGCATTTATGAACAGTTGGCTGAGAGTTGGCCGTGTGCATGTTTGTTAAAGAAGAAAAAAGATTACCATAAAGGGAAAAACAACAGATGAGGCGGGGGGGTCAATACAGGAGGCACAGTAATAATGGCAATTGTCTTGCTGTCTTGATATTACCTCAGATGTTTCCAGGACATATAACCCCAATAACCCGCGCACTCCTTCAGTCACTCGCCAACAATCATCGGAACAAATATAACCTGTGTTGTCTATTTGGTTGTAGGTGAAACGGCGCCCTAGCGGGAGTTTAATGAACTCCCGACGAGCCGTGACGTACGGCGCTACTTGATGGATGACGTACTCAGGGCGTCGGTGATGGATGACGTCGACGCGCCACCTAGCGGGGTGGTGGTCACTTAGCGCCGGGCGCCACCTTGTGGCCTCCTGGTCCCTAACCCGCCCAGCACTCAGTGCAGCTACATCGTGGCCAAATCTAGTGTTTTACTAACAAGACTTAATTTGTCCGAATGAAAAGTTCAGGAAAGTTATTAACAATAACAGTGGGTTAGGTACCCCAATCGGTAAACGTGGGTTGGGTGTGTGTGTGAGTATGTGTGAATGTGAGTGTAGGTGTGTTTGTTTGTTTGTTGTTGTTTTGCGTCCTAGCAACATATAAGGTCATGTCAGGGTACCGACTTGTGACAGTGCGCACTCATGTGAGTGTGAGTGTGAGTGTGAGTGTGAGTGTGATGGTGAGTGTGAGAGTGAGTGTGAGAGTAAGTGTGAGAGTGAAAGTGAGTGTGAGAGTGAGAGTGTGAGTGTGATTATGAGTATGAGTATAAGCGTGACTACGAAGGTGAGCAAATGTGCAAGTGGAGAAGGAAAGCTGAGGATTCAGATGGAAGGTCATGCCCACCCCCCACCCCCACCTCCACCCCCATCCTCCACCCCCACCCCACTCCACCCCGCCATCCTCCCTCCCCATGCCCGTCCCCAACCCGCCCGCATGCCAATAGTGATAAGAGTAACTGTAACGGATCGTACTCCAACAGGCCCCGCCGACCACGGCCCGGCAGCCTCCCGCAGAGCCGCCGTCAGGGGGCGCGCCGCTGAGTGACCGTCACTGTGCCGACAGGTGAGTCACAATAGCACCCCTCCCCACCTGACAAATTACCCGGGCCGGGCCCTCCGCCTTTTACCTCCGCCACTGATTATCCCAATTAGGGGCCTTTTAGCCGGCGCCGGCACCGCCAAATGCGCAGCGCCGCCGTCACCCCGACACACCTCGGGCACCGCCCCTTGGTCCCCCCTCTCCCGTCCCTCCCGACGCCGTCACCCCGCCACTCCCCGGTCACCGCCCCCCCCCCCCGCCCACCTCCCGTCCCCCTCCCTCCGCCATCACCACGCCACACCAGGTCACCATCCCCCCTCTCCCTCCCGCCCCACACCCCATGCCGTCACCCAGCGCTCTGTCGAGCAAACACTTCGCTCTCCTTGCCTTGCCCCCCGGGGGTCCGGCGGCGTGTCCCCCGTCACATCCCCCCTCCCCACACCCTCCTTCGCCCACCTTCGACGGTCTACACCGGACTGCCTTCTCCGGGACTGCCTTCTGCAACCGCCAGAGTGAAATGATGTGAAATGTCCAGCACTCTTTCCCGGGGCGCTATAAAAGCAGAGAGGCTGAGTAACGGCGTCTGGGGTATGTGTGTGTGTGTGTGGGGGGGGGGGGGTGTAAGGTTATGGGTTAGGGGTAGAGTTTAACTCCCGGGTTTTGGTAATGGGGGGCGGGGGGGGGGGCGGGGGGTGAGGGTGTCAGGGGTGGTGGGGGACCTTCATTATTCGGTTTGCTGGCGGCAAAGCCGGGTAATCAGGATGTTACGTTGAGTTTCTCCCCCCTCCCTCACAAACACAGACACACACATACATACACGGACACACACGGACACACACAGACACACACAAACACACAGACACACACAGACACACACAGAAATACACAGACACACAGACACACACAAACACACACAGACACACACAGACACACACAGACACACACAGACACACACAGACACACACAGACACACACAGACACACACAGACACACACAGACACACACAGACACACACAGACACACACAGACACACACAGACACACACAGACACACACAGACACACACAGACACACACAGACACAAAACACACAGACACACTCACACACACATACACACACAGACACACACAGACACACACAGACACACACAGACACACACAGACACACACAAACACACACATACACACAGACACACACAGACACACACAGACACACACAGACACACACAGACACACACAGACACACACAGACACACACAGACACACACACAGACACACACAGACACACACAGAGACACACAGACACACGCAGACACACACAGACACACACAGATACACACAGACACACCAGCCCCTGGCGGTGGCGGGTGACAATACACAGGGACTGGGGGGGGGGGGGGGGGGGGGAGGGGGGGGGCAGGGGAGCACACCCAACTTACCTTTAGAAGGCGGCCTACCTGGCCGCCCTCACAGGACGAGGGGGCAGCAGTTGGACACCACGCAGCAACACGACGACCCGGGACGCACAGATTCATTTTCGCGCGCAGTGCTTCTGACCCTCCCCTACCCACACCTATCCGCACCCACAACCACACCCACACCAAACCCACACCCACACCCTCACCCTCAACTTCACACCCACCCTCACCCACACCCTCACCCATACCCTCAACTTCACACCCACTCACACACACAACCCCATCCACAGCCTCAACTTCACCAACACCCTCAACCACACCGATACCCCACCACACTACCATCCCAAATCCCATCCCCACAGCCACACTCCCACCCATATCCACACCCACCCCCACACCTCCACCCCCACTCTCACCGACATCCCCTCCCACACTCTCACCCACGTGCAGACCCCTACCCCTCCCACACCCACCGCACTCTCACCCCCACATCCACCCACTCACATCCACCCACGCACCCACCCATCCACATCATAACCACCCCACCCACACTCTAACTCAGTCACACCCACACCCACACCCTCACCCTCACCCTCGCCACCACCACTCACCACCTCACCCTCACCCTCACCCTCACCCTCACCCTCACCCTCACCCTCACCCTCACCCTCACCATCACCATCACCCTCACCCTCTCCCTCACCCTCACCCTCACCCTCACCCTCACCCTCACCCTCACCACTCACCACCTCACCCCCACACCCTCACCCACCCACACCCAGGCCCTCACCCCATCCCTCACCTCCACTACCATCCCATCCCCATCCCCATCCCCATCCCCGTTCCCATCTCCATCCCCATCCCCCACCCTCACTCCCATCCCAACCCCCCAACCCCCAGTCTCACCCTCACCTCATCCCCACCCACATAGAGACACACAGACACACTCAACCGGATATGGGGGGGGGGCGAGGACCGGAAGTGCACTGAGCTAAAAGTAGTGGCCCTCCATAGAAAGGCGCTCTATAGAGGTGATGAGCACCGCGTCACCTCGCCACGGTACAGAGCTGCACACACTCACCCACCCACCCACCCTCACAATCTCACACACATGCACAGGGGAGGGTGGGGAGGGGGGGGGGACTCACCCATCACCACCTACTGTTGAATCTACATTCTGGTGGGAAACAAATTGAGCAGCCAGCCTCACTCGACGGCGACTGTTGCATTCTATTCATCACGGCCGGAGGCACTTGAGAGTTTGTGTGTGTGTGAGTGTGTGTGGGGAGGGTGTGGGTGAGGATGTGACAGGGATGGTTTTGCCATGGTAATGGCGATAGACCGGGTTTTCTCACTTTGTTCGCTGACTGGTTGTATGGATATGGGGAAGTAACTAACCTCTCTCTCCCCCAGCCCCACTTCCCGGCCCAGCTGAAGCTCTCAGCCGACACAAACACCGACCCCCACACCCTAACCCCCACACCCCAACCTCCATACCCCAACCCCCACACCCTAGATCTATACAGGCCTTTTCACGGTCAACCCACGCAGTGCACATAACGAAAAGACAGAGAAGCTTTCAGTTCAGTTCTATGAGCCTGTCAGTCACCCACCACCACCACACATCACCACACACCACCACACACCACCACTCACCACCACTCACCACCACCCACCACCACCCACCACCACACACCACCACACACCACCACACACCACCACACATCAACACTCACCACCACTCACCACACACCACACACCACCACGAATCAGCACTCACCACCACAAATCAGCACTCACCACCACACACCACACATCAGCACACATCACCACACACCACCACTCACCACCACATACCACCACACATTATCACACATCGCTACACAACACACACCACCGCACACTACGCACCACTAGACACCACCACACACCACCACACACCACCACACTACCATAGACCCACATTGACAGCCACACACTATTAGACAACGCCACACACCATCACACACCTTCCCTTCCTCTCAGCTCACCCTCCCATCCCCCATCCCCCATCCCCCATCCCCCCATCCCCCACCCCCCATCCCCTATCTCCCCTCACCCATCCACCGTTACCCACCCCCATCCCTCATCTCCAACCCCCACTCCCCATCCCCCGTCCCCATCCCCGCATCCCCCGTCCCCTTCCCCATCCCCACCCTCATCCACCATCCCCCATCCCCCACCGCTCCCACCTCTGCCGTCTCCCCTCTCCCCCATCCCCATCCCCCACCCCTCATCCCCACATCCCACTCCCCCATCCTCCACCCCTCCCCCATCCCCATCCCCCACCCCACCCCTACCCACTCCCCACCCCTCCTCCCACCCCCCCCTCCCACCCCCAGCGCCGTCTGGTGGCGAGCCTGAAATCCGGGCACTTGAAACGTAACGGTAGCTCGGCGTGCATCGGGCTGTCTGCCTGTCACTCTCACAAACCCCTCACTCTGACACCACAAGGGCCCACTCCTCGCCCCAATCACACCTGCACAGGTGCGCATTCACACCCCTAACGGACACCCCCTGATCCATCCCACATCTGGGGGGGGGGGGGGGATCGACACCGCTTGATCTCAGAGGGCGTCCGGCTTTCATTCAATGCCACCCACCCTTGTCGGTGACGGAGTTGAACGATTCGTGGAGCTCTTCTCAATGTGAAAGGAGGAGGCGGAAACGTTACGTTTTGGCTTGCAGTAGTTTGGAGGGCTTTGTATTTTGGTCGTCTGAATTATGGGTGTGAAATCAGCCGAGCCTTTTTGAGCTCGTCTCAGTGTGAAGTGGTGGGAGAGTGTGCTTCCTTATTCGACGGAGATAATCTGCAGATCTACATATATGTATATAATCGCCAAGGCTTATTTATGTACAC
Organism: Branchipolynoe longqiensis; assembly: GCA_030323885.1. NCBI lineage: Eukaryota > Metazoa > Annelida > Polychaeta > Phyllodocida > Polynoidae > Branchipolynoe > Branchipolynoe longqiensis. The sequence continues at coordinate 156,979,982 of CM059186.1, forward strand.
ACAGACATATATCTATACATGTATATACAGTACAACCCCGTTAAACTAAGCTCGGTTAAACCAAGCCATCGGTTAATCCAACCTTTTTTCGGTGGCCCGGCAAAATACTACCATTTATCATATAAAAAAGTTGGTTAAACCAAAGTCGGTTAATCCAAACTATCGGTTAATCCAAACAAAATTGTCGGGCCCCAGGCCACTTCCGGTATGGTTAATCCAAACTTTCATAAGGTCATCTGAGGCTTTTTTATATGATAAATGGTAGTATTTTGCCAGGCCGCCAAAAAAAGTTTGGATTAACCGATCGTTTGGTTTAACTGAGCTTGATTTAACTCGGTTATACTGTATATACATAAAACAACAATAATCAAAGTGTCCACATACATTGTATGTTGCATTCATAATACACCCACGTTTTTGCCAAAGCCAAGTCAAAGTCGAAGCCAAAGCTTGGTTAAACCAATGATCGGTTAATCCAAACAAATTTCTATGGTCCCTTCAAGTTTGGTTTAACGGGGTTATATATATGTATATATATAACACCTCTCTAAATCGACCGACCTTGGGAAAGCTGCATAGTCTGAGGAAAACATCAAATTTTCAAAACCAAAACAATTATTTAGATTTGATTATGCATGGCTAACTTATAGCGCTGTCACACTATGACGCATCAGGCAAGCATGCGCCGACGTAGGTGATTTTGCACCAATACATTGGTGTACGTTGATATGCATTACTTGAACATTATGTGTTCATTATGCATACATTGGTATACATCGATGTACATGGATGTTTGTCATTATACGGCATCGCTCATCAAGGGGTCACGAAATTTTGTGCATGCACAAAACCTTTGATGTTTGACAACGTGTGGCTTTTACGTCGGGCATACCATGTATATATTAGACATATGTCAATGTATGTTAGATGTACATTAGACAAACGTTGTTCATACATAGCACTACAGTGACCTACATCAGTCAGATGGAAAGCCAGTGGGAATGTACCATCCACGTATTGACAATGTATTGACAACATATGGATAACGTATGTCTAATGTATGTATAACGTATGTTTTGCATTTCTCCACTGTGTCTTGACATTTGTAACATATAAAGCATACTTCTGGCGACCGAATTACGTATGTAATGTTCACCAGCATTCTGCGAGCGTACCGTGAGCGTATTGCGAGCGTTTTTCGCCGGGAGGCATGTTAGCCATATGTTGGCCATTCGTTGGCCATATGCTCTGCTACGTTATATGATACACTCTCATACGCTGACACACACTAGCAATAGGTCGGACATACGTTCTGCATATGTTCAGCATATGTTCAGCATGTTGTATATATGGTATGTATACGCTACAAATACTGTGGTCATATGCTAGCAATGGGTCAGGCATACATTCTGCATACGTTCATTATGTTGTGTATACGATATGTATATGTCTAACTTTGCCCCCCGCGCCAAAAAGTTTGACACATCTCAACGTTTGAAAGTGATTTTAGCCATTGGCCATGGGCTTGCAGGATGCGTCGTAATGTGACAGGGCCATTAGATACTGCTGCAGTTATTAAACATTTGTCACAACATAGAAAGGGAAGTGACAGGGCAATTAGATACTGGTGCACTTATTAAACATTTGTCACAACATAGAAAGGGAATACTGAGGCAATTAAATAGAACCTGTTACTGCAGAAGCCTATCACGGTGTCAGAGTTTTGGCATGCTTGCCAAAATTATTTTTGCATATTTGCACTTCAAATCTATCAAAAGCTAGCCAGTTAAAATAAAGGTTACTTCAAACTAAAGTAAGGTCGATTATAACAATAAACCTCACATATTTATCAAAGAAAATAACAGAAATTCAAAACCATCGGACTATGCAGCTTTAAATGACCATGCATCTAATTCAAATCCCACTTCATTTTAAATGGAAACAAATACAAAGACCAAGACATTACACCTGTATACATACATTAATGCTTGTTTCCACAAGTATTTCATACTAAAACTCCCCAAACACCAACAACAAAAAGAAATACGGGCAAACAAAACCAGAAACAGAAACAGTAACCTAATAATTCGACGTGTGGAGTAATTCCCAAAGAACACAAATGCTTATGCAAATATGTGCATAGTGTGTAGCATCCTTTCTCCATGGTCTACAGAAGGTCTGCCAAGGAATGCTTCCACACGGACATATAAATTCATCCAGGTGTTGTAAGGAGGTTGATCAACACAATCGAATACAGTAGCACCTTCATAAACGACACACGTGATAAGCGGACCCCTGTCATATACGGAGTTCTTTTGTTAGCGTTATTAGTTTAAACAAAATTAGATTTATGTTATTAGATTTAGTTATTGTATTTTAGTGTCATCTGTCTCATTTGCATTTCCCTCCGATGACAGCACATTTTGCTGATATACGGTACAAGGCGGGATGGCCGAATTGATAAGACTAAAGCGGGCATTCCTTACACGCGGTATGCGGTATGCGGCATGCGGCATGCGGTATGTGAATGGCAGCATTCCTTACACGCGGCATGCGGCATGTGGTATGCGAATGGCAGCATTCCTTACATATGGCATGCGGCATGTGGCATGTGGCATGCAGCACACGACTGGCTATATTCCTACCTTTATAATTACCAAATTATAGATAAGTATTCATATTTTTGTGGCTCTGGTAGCATTTTTACCAACCCGAACCCCCACCACCAGCACTACCATATGTTTCCCCTCAGCACCCTTGTGTGTGACCGTTCCGTAATGCTCAGTCACCTCTCCTCATCTAAAACTAATGGACAAGTGTGACTGACTGAACCTCACCACCACCACTACCATATATTTCCCCTCAGCACAAATGTCCATCTCCCGGGTGTCCGTAATTATCAGTCGCCTCCTCAGGCCTTAAACCTATGGACAAATGCGACTGATGGTTTTCTATTTGCACCCGCGTGCCGCATGCTGCACCGATCACTACATGGACCAATTGGTTTGACGCATTCGCATTCGCATTCGCATTCGCATGCCGCGTGTAAGGAATGTAGCCCATAGACTTCAAGGCGTTTTGATTTTTTTGTCGCATTCGCATTTCCATACCGCATGCTGCATGCCGCGTCTAAGGAATGCACCCTTAAGAGCACTTCCCGCGCGGGAGGTCGTGGGTTCGAACCCCAGTCAAACCAATGACAGTATTTGCTTATCACTACCTAGCCTGGAGCTTTGCAATGCTAGGATAGGGCAAGGACCGGCTTGCTCAGTATCAGGATGAGTGGAATATCAGATCAAGGCGCCGGCAGCCTGGTCTCCCAATGGGGCAGCACTATAAAGACACCATCAATGCGCACTGTCACAAGTCGGTACCCGTCTTGATATGAGTTTAGATATTTCTAGGATATAAATCCTAAGCAAATAGTTAACCTACTGCAGGACAACCTTGGTCTAGATTTTAAGTTGTCCGTTGTAGACAGGTATTCTGTCCGTTGTAGACAGACTTACACTTAAACCGTTTGCCTCCCTATTCAAAGTGCTATTAATTATATTTTGCAATTACATGTATATATAAATTCATGTAATAAGCTTACAAGCCATGACCATATTCACTACATGATAAATTACATACATTGTATATAGGTCTATAATTTCACACATATTATTCATAATTGGTTCACCAGACACGGCGGCCGAATCGGTAGAGCGCAGGCTTCCCGTGCGGAAGGTAGGGAGCTCGAATCCGAGCCGAGTCAAACCAATGATTTATCAAATTGATACTTGTCACTACCTAGCCTGACATGCAGCATTAATAGGATAGGGTATGACAAGGACTAGTTTGCACAGTATCAGGATAATATGGTTGTGTGGGATATCAGGTCATGGTGCTGGTGGCCTGGTCTTCCACTCCAGTGGAACAGCACTATAAAGTCACCATGAGTGTGCACTGTTGTCACAAGTCGGTACCCGTCTTGATATGAGCTAGATGTTTCTAGCATATAAATCCTAAACAAATAGTTAATCTATGGCAATACAATCTTGGTCTAGATTTTAAGTTGTTACTTATAGACAAGCATAGATCTACTGTCCGTTGTTAACAGGCTTACACTTAAACTGTATAGACAAGTATAGATCTACTGTCCATTGTTAACAGGCTTACACTTAAACCGTATAGACAAGTATAGATCTACTGTCCAATGTTAAAAGGCTTACACATAAACCGTATAGACAAGTATAGATCTACTGTCCGTTGTTAACAGGCTTACACTTAAACCGTATATACAAGTATAGATCTACTGTCCGTTGTTAACAGGCTTACACTTAAACCGTATAGACAAGTATAGATCTACTGTCCATTGTTAACAGGCTTACACTTAAACCGTATATACAAGTATAGATCTACTGTCTGTTGTTAACAGGCTTACACTTAAACCGCATAGGCAAGTATAGATCTACTGTCCGCTGTTAACAGGCTTACACTTAAACTGTATAGACAAGTATATATGTACTGTCCGTTGTTAACAGGCTTACACTTAAACCGTATAGACAAGTATAGATCTACTGTCCGTTGTTAATAGGCTTACACTTAAACCGTATAGACAAGTATAGATCTACTGTCTGTTGTTAACAGGCTTACACTTAAACCGTATAGACAAGTATAGATCTACTGTCTGTTGTTAACAGGCTTACACTTAAACCGTATAGATAAGTATATATCTACTGTCCGTTGTTAACAGGCTTACACTTAAACCATATAGACAAGTATAGATCTACTGTCCATTGTTAAAAGGCTTACACTTAAACTGTATAGACAAGTATACATCTACTTCCGTTGTTAACAGGCTTACACTTGAACAGTATAAACAAGTATATATATACTGTCCGTTGTTAATAGGCTTACACTTAAACCTTATTACTCCGCATTCAAAGTGGTATTTATTAAGCTTATAAGCCATGATCATATTCATTACATGATAAATTACAAATATTGCACATAGATCTATAATATCACAAATATTATACATAATTGGTTCACGTTCATTTATTATTATTTGTGGGTTCTTGTTTGTTTGGTTGGTTTTGCTTCATTAGTTAGTTCTACATTAAACTTATTTCTCAGTGAATATTCAAATATGTGTATTCTACCATAAAAAAAAAAGAAGAGAACCAACACACAATCGAATTTCTAATTTAACTGGTGTACAATCGCCGAATATCTCTCTGTGAGTGGAGTGTGTGCGTGTATGTGTGTGTGGGTGGGGAGGGGCGGGGGCGGGAGGGGGGACACTGCTTACAAATCGGGCGTGCACGCAGTGTTGGGCGATGCCTATTATTGTGGTCACACCTTAAAAGGTGTCTGCTTTCATCTTGCGGAGCAAAGTCTGTGGTTCTGCGCACTCTCGAGCACCCACTCCAACACATTATGATAACAGCATCTCGGGCGCAGCATACAAATGACAACCTGCCTTCCCCGAGCACCACTATTGTTGGTTGGTTGGTTGTTGGAGTTTTACGTCCTGGCAACATCTAAGGTCATATCAGGACAGGCACTGGCTTGTGACAGTGCGCGCACTCATGACGACTTTATACTTATAAGTTATAGTTATACTATTGCATGGTGCTGCCCCATTGGGAAATCAGGCCGCCAGAACCATCATGAGCCGATGTCCCACCCAGTCACATTATCCTAACACTGAGCTAACCAGTCCTTGCCCTATCTTATTAATGCCGAGCACCAAGCTAGGGAGCTCATGAGAGAAACACGCTGGAAATGGCTGCCAAGGTGTGGAATGCCCAACGGTAAAGGAACGACAAATTCCTGACCTAAAAACTTACAAAAAATATCTGTGCAAAATAAGGCTAGGAAACCCCCAGTAAGCTGCACTGCAAAGGGGCATGTGATATGTCACGGCCCACCAGCGGGACGCCCAATGGAAGGTAACCATGCCAAAAGTAGCCAGATAACACACCACACAGCTACGTACAAGCCTATGATATGTAAATAGGAGTAGGCTAGTCTAGTAATAAGAGTAGAAAAATAAAAACATATATACCAAGAAAATCCAAAAAAACTAACATAGGCTACTAACCATACCAACCAATTATCTATCTGCTACTGAAATGCAGGCAATCAAATACCTTATCAGCAGCCACTGTGTGGTAAGATAACACCAACACTATAACTGGCCAGCATTGAAAACAAGCCTGGGTACCCGGGCTTATATGCTATGGACAGTATAAATACAGCCTCAATAAAAAAAAAAAAAATTAAAAAGGGAGCGACAAGTATCAATTTTGTAAGTCATTGGTTTGACTCGACTGGGAATTGAACTCCCGATCTCCCGCACGGGAGGTCTGCGCTCTGCCGATTCGGCCACCGCACCCAGTGCGCCACTATTGTCAGGCGATCTGAAAACCGAAGTCAAAATTGCATTTTGATTCCTCATTGACAGTGAATTTGCAAGTCCACTTCCACAAAGGCTGAGTTTGCTTTCACAACCTTTGCCCAACAATGGAAATTTTGCAGATTAAGAAAAATCCTTTCGTTTGTTTGTTTGTTTTCAACTGCACTAAAACAAATATGCTTCCAATATTTTTTTGTATATATGTTAGACGGCTGCCATGAAAACTTGGTTTGGTGGAATCCCCCCTTGCACCCCCCCCCCCTCCACACACACATACAACCACCATCGTCCTTTCTGTACGTGGTACAGCACTGGCAGGGGGCTCTGGAATAGACAAAAGGGCTTTATGCTCTTCAAACAATGGTTCTCTAAAGTCAGCTGACCCCGGTGGTCGCAGATAAACATTAAACAAGAGAGGCATGTCCCCGCATGTTGGTCGACGCACACCTCAGAGTTTGACAGCCACCACAGCTCCCCCCCCCCCCCACACACACACTCCCCCCGCAATCACCCCCCGCCACACATACACATAGAAACTCACCACCACCCTCCGTTCTCCTCATACACGCCAGGCCCTGAGACTGAGTACCGGGCAAGAGGAAAACACACACCCACACCCACACCCACACCCACACCCACACCCACACCCACACCCACACCCACACATCCACATCCACACCCACAATCACACCCACCCACACCCACACAACACCACCCCCACATCCACACCTACACCCACACCCACACATCCACACATCCACACCCACACCCACAACCACACCCACACCCACACATCCACATCCACACCCACAATCACACCCACCCACACCCACACACCCACACCAACATCCACCCCCACATCCACACCTACACCCACACCCACACCCACACCCACATCCACACACACACCACACCCACACCCACACCAACCCATATACACCCACCCCCTCCCCCCCCACATGAGCATCCAATCCACCCCCACACTCACCCCCACCCCCACACTCACACCCACACCCACACACCCACACACACCCACATACACCAACACCCACACTCGCCCCCAACCCCACGTACAACCACACACACATCCACACACACATCCACACACACATCCACACACCCCCACGCTCACACACACATAGTTCAGTCGCCGGGCTACTTCGAAATCACTGAAAAGCAAATTAAGACCTTGACATGAGGGGCAAATGGCAATCATATTTGACACTTCTGATCGGGTTTTTGTGTGTGGCACAGGTGGGCTCTGGTGTGGCAGGGCTGGCGTACTGCTGCTAACCGGGTGTGGTGGCCGAATCGGTAGAGATCAGCCCTCTCGTGCGGGAGGTCGGGAGTTCGGTTCCCGCTCGAGTCAAACCAATGACTTACAAAATTGATAGCTTGGTGCTCAATATATATTAATAGGATACGGCAAGGACTTGTTAGCTCAGTCCCAGGATAATGTGACTGAGTGGGATATTGGGTCGTGATGGTGCTGGCGGGCTGATTTCCCAGTGGGGCAGCACTATAAAGTCACCATGAGTGAGCACTGTCCCAAATCGGTACCCGTCCTGATATGACCTTAGATGTTGCCAGGATGTAAAACTCCAGCAACCAACCAACTGCTGCTGGTGGTGGTAGTGGTTTGTGTTAGGGGTTGGGGGTAGGGGCGGTGCTGGGGGGGGGGGGGGGTGAGTGCAGGGCGAGGCCTCCCTTTGTTGAACCAGGAGAGACAATGAAATATGATATTGCTATGGACCGGCCCGATAATTGGCCACCAGCAACAAGTGTGCGAACCGACCCGTTGGGTTACATGCCTCCCCAGCGCCACAGATGGCCTGGGCTGTTTGACTTTGGTCACCCCCCCCCCCTCCACACACACACACACCCCACACCACCTTCCCTCCACCCCGCCCCACCGCTCCCTCCTTCTCTCTCTCTCTAATGCATTGCAAATAGCGGTACGGTTTCACTCAGACGCCGGTTTCGCTTTCAACCATCGTATATTGGTCTGGTGCAAGTAAAACTGGCCTTAATGTACAAGTATGTGCGCCGTGCCGTGTGTGTGTGGGAGTGTGTGGGGGTAGGGGCCGGGGGGGGGGGGGGGGGAGGGGGGGAGAGGACCACCTTCCAGGGCGTCCGAGCAACCCTTAGCCCCGGCCGGAATGTCATTGGCAAAACACGGTGGGCAAACGTTGGGTCGTCTACAACTTACATAACGCTACTCTCCTGCACGTGTGTGTTGGTGGTCCCATGTGCCATCTCTGTGTGTGTTGGTGGTCCCACATCCCATCTCTGTGTTTTACTGGCCACATGTCCCATCTGTGTGTGTGTTGGTGGCCCCATGTCCCACCAACCTGTTCAAGGCCCCATGTTCCATGTCTCTGTTTATTGGCGGCCCCATGTTCCATCACCCTGTTCAAGACCCCATGTCCCATAACTCTGTTTGATGGCGGCCCCATGTCCCACCACCCTGTTCAAGGCCCCATGTTCCATCTCTCTGTTTATTGGCAGCCCCATGTTCCATCACCCTGTTCAAGGACCCATTTCCCATAACTCTGTTTGATGGTGGCCACATCACCCTGTTCAAGGCCCCATGTTCCATCTCTCTGTTTATTGGTGGCCCCATGTCCCATCCCCCTGTTCAAGGCCCCATGTTCCATCTCTCTCTTTATTGGTGGTCTCATGTCCCATCACCCTGTTCATGGCCCCATGTCCCATATATCTATGTGTTGGTGGCCCCATGTCCCAAACCCTGTTCAATGCCCCATGTGCCATCTCTGCGTGTGTTGGCGGCCCCACCACCCTGTTCATGCCCCCATGTCCCATATTTATGTGTGTTAGTGCCCCCCCCCCCACATCCCACCTCCGTGTTCACGGGCCCATGTCCCACCCTATCCCTTGCTCGGCCCCATGTCCCACCTCTTTGTTTGTTGGTGGTCCCATGTCCCACCTCCGTGCCTCCAGCCCCAGGTCACATCTCACTGTTCTCGGACCCATCCCCCACCTCCCTGTTCACAGTCCCATGTCCCACCTCCCTGGTCAAGGTCCCATGTCCCACCTCTCTGTTCCCAGCCCCATATGTCCCTCCCCCTCTTCTCAGCCCCTCCCTGTCCCCTAACCCATGTCTCACCTCTCTGTTCCCGGCCCGATGTCCCACCTCTTCCCTGTTTCCGGTCCCATGTCCCACCACTTCCTTACACACCACACACCCTCGTCCCTCCCCCACCCCTGTCTAACCAGCCACACCCTCACACACCCTCACACACTCTCACACACCCTCACACACCCTCACACACACTCACTCACCCACCAGCCGGACACCACCCTCCCAAGTTACGTCATCCACCGCGACACCCACACACACCCACACACGCCTACACACGCGCGCCCTTTAGCCCACAGGCTGTACCGCCGATGCGTGTTTGCTTTCAACAGTCCCGACATCCTAATCGGCACACCTAAAACAAAATTTTCAAATTCACTCCCCGATAAAAGGCGCGCCATTTTGGATGGTCACCGGAGAGATGAATGAGAGTGAGGCCGGGAGTGAGGCAGACGGGGGGGTGGGGGGAGGGCATGGGCGGGGGGGGGATTGAGTAGTGGTGGACCAACGGTTCGGTTCCTAAACAACCAGACGGGAGGAGACTGGGGGGGGGGGAGCAGTAGGGGGGGGGGTTATATCCTGCTGAGTGCAACAATAGGCCACACCCGTTTGACAAACCGATTTGGCATTTTGTAGACGGTTTGTATTCGGGTAGGGTAAAGCACTGGGAGGAAGCGTCCAATCAGCCCGTGTACATTTCACCTTTCATTGCAGGGCGCGCACTCTGTGTAGCGCAACTGCATTATTTCAACACTGCTGCAGACACTTTGTGTAGCACAACTGCACTATTTGCAATACTGCAGGGCGCACACTCTGTGTAACACAACTGCATTATCTACAGCACTGCTGCAGGCACTCTGTGTAGCGCAATTGCATTATTTACAACACTGATGCAGGCACCCTGTGTAGCACAACTGCATTATTTCCAACACTGCAGGGTGCACACTCTGTGTAGCACAACTACATTATTTACAACACTGATGCAGGCACTCTGTGTAACACAACTGCACTATTTACAACACTGCAGGATGCACACTCTGTGTAGCACAACTACATTATTTACAACACTGCTGCAGGCACTCTATGTAGCACAATGGCATTATTTACAACACTGCTGCAGGCACTCTGTGTAGCACAACTGCATTATTTCCAACACTGCAGGGTGCACACTCTGTGTAGCACAACTGCATTATTTACACCACTGTTGCAGGCACTCTGTGTAGCACAACCACATTATTTACAACACTGCTGCAGGCATTCTGTGTAATACAACTGCATTATTTACAACATTGCAGGACGCACATTATGTGTAGCACAACTGCATTAGTTGCAGCACTGCTGCGAGTACCTTGTGTAGGACAACTGCATTATTTACAACACTGCTGCAGGCATGCTGTGTAGCACAACTGCATTATTTACAACACTGCTGAAGGCACTCTGTGTAGTGCAACTGCAATATTTACAACACTGCTGAAGGCTTTCTGTGTAGCGCAACTGCAATATTTACAACACTGCTGAAGGCTTTCTGTGTAGCGCAACTGCATTATTTACAACACTGCTGAAGGCTTTCTGTTTAGCGCAACTGCACTATTTACAACACTGCAGGGTGCACACTATGTGTAGCACAACTGCACTATTTAAAACACCACTGCAGGCATTCTGTGTAGCGCAACTGTGTTTCTTCCAAAACTGTGGCTAGCACTCCGTGTGGTGCAAATGCACTATTTACAACACTGCTGCAGGCACTCTGTGTAGCACAACTGAACTATTTACAACTCTGCAGGGCGCACACTCTGTGTGGCACAACTGCACTATTTACAACACTGCAGGGCACACACTCTGTGTGGCACAACTGCACTATTTACAACACTGCAGGGCGCACACTCTGTGTGGCACAACTGCACTATTTACAACACTGCAGGGCACACACTCTGTGTGGCACAACTGCACTATTTACAACACTGCAGGGCGCACACTCTGTGTGGCACAACTGCACTATTTACAACACTGCAGGGCGCACACTCTGTGTGGCACAACTGCACTATTTACAACACTGCAGGGCGCACACTCTGTGTGGCACAACTGCACTATTTACAACACTGCAGGGCGCACACTCTGTGTGGCACAACTGCACTATTTACAACACTGCAGGGCGCACACTCTGTGTGGCACAACTGCACTATTTACAACACTGCAGGGCGCACACTCTGTGTGGCACAACTGCACTATTTACAACACTGCAGGGCGCACACTCTGTGTGGCACAACTGCACTATTTACAACACTGCAGGGCGCACACTCTGTGTGGCACAACTGCACTATTTACAACACTGCAGGGCGCACACTCTGTGTGGCACAACTGCACTATTTACAACACTGCAGGGCGCACACTCTGTGTGGCACAACTGCACTATTTACAACACTGCAGGGCGCACACTCTGTGTGGCACAACTGCACTATTTAAAACACCACTGCAGGCACCCTGTGTAGCGCAACTGCATTATTTACAACACTACTGCTGGCACCCTGTGTAGCGCAATTGCATTATTTACAACACTGCAGGGTGCACACTCTGTGTAGCACAACTTCATTATTTACAACACTGATGCAGACACTCTGTGTAGCATAGCTGCATTATTTACAACATTACAAGACACATACTCTGTCTAACACAACTGCACTATTTACAACACTGCGGGACATACTCTGTGTAGCACAGCTGCATTATTTACAACACTTCAGGGCACACACTCTGTGTGGCATAACTGCACTATTTACACAACACTGCTGCAGGCACTCTGTGTAGCACAACTGCATTATTTACACAACACTGCTGCCTGCCCATCCACGGTGCAGACGGTCTAATTAGATTGGTTAGATATTTGGTTTCCATGGTTCAATGGTGATAATTATGATGGTAATTAGGCTACGAGGCCAACCGCTATAGGATAGTGTCAATCGAGCTCTCGTCACTTTTTGGATTAGTAACCGAGAGAGCAACACGTCTAAGAGGCGCTCTGCTGCGACGGACGCACTTAACGGTAAGTATTGGGCTGTGAGAGGACCGCCGGTCATTAGACCGGCATCTTCACACAGCTACCCATGCTGCCATGGAGGCGGCACCGACAGTGCCGGGACGCCCCGCCGGGCACACACCCAGTCAACTCAATGCGGTCGCGTGGTAGAGATGCCTTGCCACTCACCAGAGGTTAGACACATGGGAGAATGGAGGTTCGGTTCATGATCACAGATCCACACTCCCCACCCCGATCGGGGTCTAACAGGGTGAGTTATTCATAGGGCAGAGTGACAGTTGCCATCTCTCACCTAACGCTGCTTGGGACAGCAGACCCACCCAGCCCCGCACCCAGGCAGAGGGGAGGATGCGGTAGGGGAAGGGGGGGGGGGGGAGTGCACCTAGCCAAGCCGGCAGAGGTCACAACCCAGAGGTCATGACATGGGAACATCTGGTGTCCAGAGGTCAGACACCCATATTCGGGACCATAACCCTAATTAAATTAAGGCTAAGGGCGTGAGCAACTCAGTCAAGATTCACTAAGAACTGGTTACGAGAAGTTACATGGTATTCGGTTAACTGTCACCAACCATGGCACATCGTATGTCTCGCACACCCTCACCAGCAGCGAACAACTATGATATGCAGGATGAAGGAAACAGAGCAGCAAGTATGCCAACTGGCTTTATAGAGGTAGCGGCAAGACAATGCACCAACTCCCCGGCAGGGGCTCTCTTCGTCCAACACCACACGAATCGGACAGAGAGTCGATGTCTGAGGTGGATCCACAGGAGGAGGGAAACGCCACCCCTACCATGGATGAGAGGACAGATACGGCTTCAGAAGCAGGCAGCACGGGGAAGGGTGAGGCGGACGAGGGCACTGTGGTGAGAATTGATGGAGGAGGTGTGAGATGGATGGTTGTAGCGGACCTGACCCAAACCTACAGCCCACCACCAGACCCAGCCTGTGCAGATCAGTGGCAGGGGGGGGGGTAATTATGTGCCAACTCTGGTGGCGGAATTAGAGAGGTTGGAGGTCAGGAGAGCTGAACTCCAAGCAGAAATAAGGGACAGAAATGCTGGCTACACCATCAACTGGGAGGAAGGGGGGTCCACAATGGGACAGGGTGTCGGGGGAAGAACCCCTACACCGATCCTGACATCAGCTTTCACCCCGCCAAGGTCAGCAGTAGAGAGGGGGTGAGCGAGCTACCAGCCTACCTGGGTCACACCCCGGAACCTGAGAGTAGGAGAGCGCCGCTAATGGCGCCCATGCCGCGGGCGCCACCTGAGACAGCCACGTCTCAGATAACCGTGACATGACAGGTCAGGGAACAGGGGAGAATGGAGGAGAGTGAACCGGCGCCTACAGTATCGGATGCACACACAGCAGGTTCATATCTGGAATAAGTCCTTCGGCGGAGAAAGTGCTGTTGGATGTAGAAGGGGAGAAGCTGGCGGAAAGCACAGCGAGGCTGATCAACATGCTATAGGAAAATCTGTTAAGAAGAACAGAAATCTCTGAACTATATAGCATGTTGCCTAGGCCAGCCAACGTAACCAGCTTGCACAAGACAAGACTGAACTCGGTGCTGGAACCGACACTCCCAGCAAGAGTGAGAGTCAATGACATGGCACTGGCAGCGGCTCAATGGGGAGTGCAGTGGGCGGCGAGACCGGTAGCTACGGCACTAGATAACATAGAGTGGGGAAAGCCAATAGAAGCAAAGGAGAGATGGTGACGGCACTGGTGACAACGCTTAAGGTGTTGCCGCGCATGAATAATGTGCTGTTTGGCATGAGGAGGGACAATCTTAGACCGACACTACTACCCCAAATAAGACCCCTAGCAAAGAAGGATGGGGGCCAAGGCTTCCAATACCTGCTAGGGGATGACCTCACGACACGGGTGACAAAACTGGAGACCAACCAGAAAACGGCCAGCACGCTGATACAGGGGTTTGGTCACAAGCCCAACCTAAGGAAGCTGGGAAACTTCAGAGGCGGCTAGGGGAGGGACTGCCACCCGCAGCACCACCAACAATACATCCCAGGAGTAAGAGGGGAGGAGACGAGGCAACCCCACTTCCACAGGCAAAGCACAGGTGCACAGCCACGACCCCAACAAGGCGGGCGGGGCAGAGGTGGCAACAACAATGCCAACACCTACCGGGGCCGACAATACAGACAGTAAATGTAAGTAAGAAGACTACTGAGTTTAAAGCAGGGGGTGTATTACAGAATGTAAGTGAGTGTGGAAGTATCACGGAAAATAAATGGATACTCCAGATGGTGAGCTAGACAGCCTACCAACACAATATGTAATACCGATGTCAGACACCAAGGACAAGGGCGATATCTTAGGCACAAAAATAAAAGAAATGCTAATGCAAGGGGTGGTCGAGAAAGCATCAGAGACAGCCAGAACGTTTGTGTCACACCTATTCCTAATACCCAAAAAAGATGTTGATTTTAGACCTATCCTAAATTTGTCAAAATTGAATGAAAGAGTAACGTACAGACATTTCAAGATGGAACAACTAAGAACTGTGATGCAACTAGTACACAAAGGGGCCTGGCTAGCCAGCATAGACATATCGCAAGCGTACCACAGCCTGATGATACGAGAAGCAGACAGGGACCTGTTACAATTTATGTATGGAGGAGAGAGATATAAATTTAGAGTATTACCCTACGGCCTGAGCTCAGGGCTGAGAATCTTCACAAAAATAATGAAGGCAGTGATGAGCCACCTCAGAACAGAGTATAACATACTGTTATGTTTCTATATAGACGATACGATAATAATGGGAAACAGCAGGGAAGAGGTGATTAGGGCAGTGGACACCGGACACCACACTGAGACTCCTGAAAAAACTAGGCTTCACCAATAATGAAGAAAAATCGGTAATCATCCCCGCTCGGGAGCTGACATTTCTAGGTTTTATAATTAACACAAACAATTTACCAGAAAATAATAATGAAGAGCTGACAGTACTCATTAAGGAGGTACTGACAGCTAGAACGATAAAGACGAGAACGCTAGAAGGACTGGTAGGCAAGCTAGTGGCGACAGACCTGGGAAACAGATGGGCACACATCAGATCAAAAACTATAGTAAGGGCCTTAAATTGGAACTTAAGAGAAGCTGGAAGGAGTTATGAAGGGAGAGTGAGAGAAACATTAGCCTATTGGGCGGCAAACCTTTCAGTGACATACAGAGACTACACGCAGAAAACAGTGGATGTGTACTTCTATATCGATGCCTCAATGCATGGGTGGGGCTGCTACGACCAAACTAACCACATACACTATGGGGAACAATGGGATGAAGTAGTGAGCGAAACCACACACATAAATGTATTGGAATTAAGGGCGGTCAGAAGGATGCTACAGCATCAAGGGGATAGACTTAAAGGGAAGTACATCAGGGTGTACACGGACAACACAACCACACTGGCATGTATCTAGAAGGGGGTCTCAGCCAGATCAAAACAATGCCACCAGGAAACAGAGGCCATCTGGGAACTAGTAGAGGAGCGAGAGTTAACAATAGCCCTGTTTACATGGGCGTTTTAAAACGCTTCATATGAAACCACTTGCCTAGATCGACTCACATTTGGCGTGTAAACGCGGCTCTGTGGCGTTTTAGGGCTGAATCGATTCGTATGAAACGGTTCATCTATACCACCTTCGGAGGTGGTTTATATGAAGCGATTCAGCTGGTTCCTGGGCGGCGATAGAATAAAATGGTATTGCTTGCCAGCTACAGGCAGAGCAGTAACTAATCGCTGGTGCCCGGCAGTGTTAGGGCCCGATTACGCCGAAATCTAGTGAATGCGATCATATTTAACAGAATTACAGACTCAAATAATGAAATTTAATTAAATTAACCTTAAATTCCAAGCGATATTAACGTAGCAGCTACATCGGCGTCGAATCGACGTGTGTATACTAAACAAATAGCAGTGCTTGCCGGCTACAGGCGCCTGCTGGTTCCCGGCGCCGACACACTTTCAAACTCCGCCGTGTAAACAGGCATCTAAAACGCTTCATATAAATCGCTTTGTCTGCATCGTTTCACAATTCCCCGTGTAAACACGGCTAATGTCTATGAGATTTTTCACGGGAATAAAGAATACGGAGGCAGACAGGGCCTCACGAGCATTCACGGATGCAGGGAATGGGAATTAAATGATGAGATAATAGAGGATGTATTCCAGAAGATAGGTACGTCACATATAGACATGTTCGCCACAGGGCGGGACCACAGGCTGGACAAATTTATATCAACAGAGTTTGAATTAACTGCATATGGTACCGATGCACTATCTATTACCTGGTCACATACTCATGGTTATTGCTTTCCACCATTCAGCCTGCTGTCGAGGGTCCTCCTCAAGATCAGAATACGGAGGCAGACAGGGCCTCATGAGCATTCACGGATGCAGGGAATGGGAATTAAATGATGAGATAATAGAGGATGTATTCCACAAGATAGGTACGTCACATATAGACATGTTCGCCACAGGGCGGGACCACAGGCTGGACAAATTTATATCAACAGAGTTTGAATTAACTGCATATGGTACCGATGCACTATCTATTACCTGGTCACATACTCATGGTTATTGCTTTCCACCATTCAGCCTGCTGTCGAGGGTCCTCATCAAGATCAGATAGGACAGGCCAAGAGGGATACTCATCATCCCAAATTGGCCAACGCAACCCTGGTACACTCTACTCAAGCAAGAACAGGGATTCGCAGCCGGGATCAAAATCCCGGTTCAGGATGGGACGTTAATACAGAAAGGAGACAGAACCAAGGAATTCCCACTAGAAGGGAAAATGAGGCTGCTCGCAACCGCCCTCTAGGTGAAATGTTCCAAGGGATGGGCATGTCAAAGGACACTGCGAGCATGCTAACAGTATCCTGGGCGAACACCACACAGAGACAATATACATTAGTGCTGAACCATTGGAATACGCACTGCAAGGACCAGGGTATTAACCATAGAAACTCCACACTAATGGAATGGATCAAATATTTGCAGGTACTGTTCGGAGGAGGGGCAGCACACACCACGGTCAACATGGTCAGATCACTGTTATAAACCACGAACACTGGGGTGATGAACCTGATAGCCGCAATTTGGGGACAGAGACACTAAGATAAACATTGTAAGGACATATTATCCAAGCAAGCCCAACAAGGCACGTATGTAGTAGAAGGCTTGAGAGTCACGGTAGAAATAAAACTTCAATAAAAGGATTAAGCAACAATATTGACTTGCCCATTTATTTCTGCACACAAAGATAATTAAAACAATCCAGGCGCACAGCAGCAATAGAAAGTAGCGGTTGGCCTCATGGCCTAATTACCATCATAATGTTAAATTCTGCTATTCACATGCAGCAGGATAGGAATTATTATGGTTAAATAAGTCCACGAAGGGCCAACGGCCCACCCTAGAAGTTATATGTATATATTTAAAAAAAGCTCCCTAGAAGCAACTGCACGCTGGGATTGGAAACTACAAAAAATGACGAGAGCTCGATTGACACACTATCCTATAGCCGTTGGCCCTTCATGGCCTTATTTTACCATATTCTGCTGCATGTTAATAGCAGAATTTAACATTCTGTCTTATTTTGGGAGCAAATTTACACCAATAATATGCATTTACCCAAACTGTCTAAAAACCTTTTTTCAACTTTCTTTTTCTTGTAATACCACCTTCATTGTGATAGAGTAATCAATCAAATCTTTTTTGAATTTGCTATGTGGGTTGAAATGATCTTTGGGATGTGTGTTTGATTTTCATGTCACACGAGTGATATTAACATGCTGCTCAATTTGTATTACAATTTTTTTAAAGTGAAATATCTTTTTTTTCAACTCTGACATATGCACGGCCCGTCCTGATATGACCTTAGATGTTGCTAGGACGTAAAACAACAACAACAACAAAAAATATGCATGGCATGTAAACCTTCAAGTGAACATGGATTCAGCTATTATTTTTAGTGTTTTCTGCTGTTATTTAGAACGTTTTCACTTTTAGATCCCATGTCACGCCTCAGTGACCAGTTTCCGAGAATGGCCCATATATATATATATATATATATATATATATATATATATATATATATATATATGTATGTATATATGACCCAGTCGCATTCACAAAGCAGTCGCACTCATTAAACCGTTTGTTTTTACCTGCTACTACATCTAATCGCATTAGTGTAATTCCGACGGTCAACACTAAAACTGTATTCAAGTTGATTGTGATGCACAGTGCTGCCGTCTGGCGGCGTCCCTAGTTTCACACGCCAGTTGTGCGCGCGCACCACTGCACGTGTCAGGTTGGTTGGTTGTTGGAGTTTTACGTCCTCACAAAATCTAAGTTCATATCAGCCAGGTACTGACTTGTGACGGTGCACACTCATGGTAACTTTATAGTGCTGGGATGTTAATACAGAAAGGAGACCCAATATCTCATTCAGCCACATTATCCTGACACTGAGCTAACCAGTCTGTGCCCTATCCTATTAATGCCGAGCGACAAGTTAGGACAAGTATCAATTTTTAAGTCATTGTGTTGACTCGACCGAGAACCGAACTCCTGAACTCCCGTACGCGAGGTCCGCGCTGTACCGATTTTGCCACCGCGAGGTGTTGTGGTTAGTGTAGTGCGTGGCCTCGTACATCCGGGTACTGGGCATGCGCTGCCTTATACCGTTATATAAGCGCAAATACAGCCTTCCATTGTTCAACCCTAATGCAATATGAGACGGCGCTAATTAATAGTGATAATAATATGCATTACATGTATTCTTTCACCTGATTCAATATTAGTTTCACGTGAAAGCCTAATAGTCCCATGTATAAACGGACGAGATAGATATTGCATGCCAGGCTGAAGAAAAATAATACTATTAATAGAAGCAAATGTACAACACCTTGAATATATCTGTATTAACTGGACGCGGTAGCCGAATCGCTAGAGCGCAGGCTTCACGTGTGGAAGGTCGGGAGTTCGAATCCCAGTCGAGCCAAACCAATAGCTTATCAAATTGATTGTCACTACCTAGCCTGGCGCTCGGCATTAATAGGATATGTCAAGGACTGGTTAGCACAGTACCAGGATAATGCAACTGTGAAATATTGGGCCATGGTACCGGTGGCCAGGTCTGCCATTGGGGCAGCACTATAAAGTCACCATGAGTGCGCACTGCCATAAGTCAGTACCCATTCTGATATGACCCTAGATGTTACTTGGATGTAAAACAACAACAAACAATTTTTTATTTTTTTATTTTGATTATAATTATATGTGCATAATATGTAGTTGGCAAAATAATCTTAATATGTCTTAATTAATTAAATACATATACAGTAAAACCTCTCTAAATCGATCGACCATGGGACCGACTTTAAGTGGTCCATTTAGGGAGGTAGTTGGCTGAGAGAGTTAGAATATCCTTACAATGGTATTGCTGGGACCCAAATAAAGCGATCGATATTGAGTGGTCGATCTGTGGAGGGGTCAGTATAGAGAGATTTTACTGTATTCACTTTGAAGAATGTGAAAACCATCAATCCAGCAGCAAAAAGTAGCTGTAGATTAAGCTTCCTTATCAAACAAAGCCATACACTGTTTGATTAAATTACATACATGGCGCTTTAAAAGTTTAATCATTTCTGTATTTATAAATCATCAAATAATTTAGTTTTTTAATCTTAGATAAATAATTACTATCTTATATTACGGCGACCTAATGGTATGATATATAAGACTAGGTTAGTAGGAACTTGGTCTGCTTTTCTATATATTTCTTCATCTTTGGGATCATACATCTTCGATATCAATGATCAAGTCACACAATGTCTGCCATCACACATTTCCATGGATCCAAGGTGGAATTATGTTATTCTATTGCCATTGACACGTGACCTGGCAATATAAATTATCTTTGTCATTTTCCTTTTTAAGGAGTTGGTTTCTTCATAGGAATAGTGGTCTTTCCTTCAGCCTTGAGCTATAGATGCCTTTCAATGTTTGTAAACATTGTGTATGCGCGCGCAGCTCGGCTGCAGGACGAAGGCACACTGCCACTGAGTTTGCCCCTATGCGCAGTGTAAAACCTTTATTTTATTCAAAATTAATAGCAGTGCAGAAGCCTAACCATATAAATTAATATAATCTATTCGGTGAATATGTTTTCTATATGTGTACCAAGCAGTTTGTTATAGTGGTGTAGTTTTAGAGATATTTACTTTTTCTGTATGAAGATTGCTCACGGCCATTGACAATGCACTGGCACTGACACTCAGAATATCCCAACTTTCACTATTATCTCTGTTTTTAATACTTTCAGCGTAAATTGATCTTAGGTTACATTAAATACTTCAGATCTTCCTCTTTAATCGCGCATTAAGATATCTTTAATCGATCCAATGAAAGTTTTTAAATTTATTTTACAAAAATAAAAGATCCACATAGACATAGCATTGCCGTATTTTACCCTTCGCGGGCAGTTTGCCGGTACGCGCAGTGCAAAACGTCGATTTTATTCCAAATTTATAGAAATCCAGAACCCTAACCATATCAATTTAATATAATCTTTTCGGTAAAGATGTTTTCTATCTGTATTCCAATCAGTTTGTTTCTAGGTGGTGTGGTTTTAGAGATATTTCATGTTTTCTGTAAGAAGATTGCTCACGGCCATTGACAATGCATTGAATTTGCCGGTACGCTCAGTACAAAACGTTTATTTTATTCAAAATTAATAGAAATCCAGAACCCTAACCATATAAATTTAATATAATCTATTCGGTGAATATGTTTTCTATATGTATTTCAAGCGGTTTGTGGCTAGGTGGTGTGGTTTTAGAGATATTTCACTTTTTCTCTATGAAGATTGCTCATAGCCATTGAGTTTGTAGTGTGACAGTGTGTCATCCTGCAGCCAGCACTGACCTAGATACCCGTGCTGACGTCACATGAAATTGGTCAATAGACTGCTTCGGACACGCCATACTTAAAGCTGTGTAGTAAACAGACACTGACCTCCCAGGCAATGGACCATATGTAGGTGTGTGCGGTGTGGATAGGATGATTGCATCAGGGACCCTAGATAGCCTAACGGTTATGCTGCCAGCCCCGGAATGACAAGAAGTGTGAGTTAGAATCCTGCTCTTGGCACACTATTCGCCAATTGAGCCACCACCGCCTCATGACAGCTGCATAGTGTGAGGAAAACATCAAATTTTCTTTTAAAAAAAAGAAAACACTGATCTACGTTTGATCCTACATATCCAACTTAGATACTGATGCACTTATTAAAGCCGCATAGTCCAATGAAGTATCACATCTTCAAATGCAAAACACTTATCTGCATTTGATCCTACATGTCTAACTAAGATACTGGTGCACTTATTAAAGCTGTAATAGTCCGATGAAAACATCACATTTTCAAAACTAAAGCAATTATCTGGATATTTGATTCTATGTATCTAACTTATAATATTGATGCAGACTTATTAAGCATTTGTTGCTACATGGAAGCAAGCTGAGTCAATTTAATAGAACCCGTTGCTATGGTGTGTGAGTTAATTTAAGTGGCGGTACAGGTGACGGCGCTTCGACTTTCTTGTGGGTATGACCTGCCGGGTGTGTGTGTGTGTGGGTGAGGGTTGGGTGTGTGGGTGTGTGGGTGTGTGTGGGGGTGGGTGTAGGTGTGGGTGTGGGTGTGGGTGTGGGTGTGGGTGTGTGGTGGTGGGGGGGGTGGGTGTGGGTGTGTGGTGTGTGTGGTGTGTGTGGTGTGTGTGTGGGGTGGGTGTGTGTAGGTGAGAGTGGGTGTGGGTGTGGGTGTGGTTGTGGGTTTGGGTGTGGGTGTGGGTGTGGGTGTGGGTGTGGGTGGGTGTGGGTGTGGGTGTGCGTGTGGGTGTGCCTGTGGGTGTGCGTGTGGGTGTGCGTGTGGGTGTGCGTGTGGGTGTGGGTGTTACTGAGTTGAGGGTGAGGGTGGAGGGCTCTGCGTGGTGTACCCATAATAGTACGCGTGGGTGTTCACTCCTCCCCCTCCCCCTCCCCCACACACACCTGCCCGGTCCCCACCTGCCCACTCCGGGTGCAGGCGTCTGAAAGGGGCCGCAGGGACGCGGCGTCCCGTAAGGCCCGCTGACGTCACGTCACGTCACGTCACGTCACGTCACGTCTTATCATGCAGCCCCGCCCCAGCATTGTGACGTGTACCTCACACACGGGCACACTCGCACACGCACACAGGCGCACACGCACACATACGCGCACACGCACACGCGCGCACACGCACACACGCGCACACGCGCACGCACGCACACACGCACACACGCACACACGCACACACGCACACAGGTGCACACACACACGCACACAGGCGCACACGCACACACGTACACATACGCGCACGCGCACACGCGCACACGCGCACACACGCACACACGCACACACGCACACACGCACACACGCACACACACGCACACACGCACACACAGAGACGCGCACACGCACACACGCACACACGCACACACGCGCACACGCGCACACGCACACACGCACACACGCACACACGCACACACGCACACACGCAAACACGCACACGCGCACACACGCACACACATGCACACATGCACACACTCGCACACGCGCACTCGCGCACACGCACACACACGCGCCACAACATGCCGGGCACTGGCCGCAACTGGCGTCAATCATGTTGCACCCCCCCGTACACACATACACACACCTATACACACACAGTGCACACTCATGGCGACTTTATAGTGCTGCCCCACTGGGAGACCAGGCCACCAGCACCCTTTCCTAATAATGCCGAGCGCATGGCTAGGAAGTGACAAGTATCCATTTAATTTATAAGTCATTTACCTGGATGTTTTCCTGTCAGGTCACCGATATTTACAGGCTGCTGGCACCGTGGCCTGATATCCCACTCAGTCACATTATCCTGACACTGAGCTAACCAGTCTTTGTCCTATCCTATTAATTCCGAGCGCCAGGCTAGGTAATGACAAGTATAAATTTTGTACGTCATTGGTTTGACTCGGCTGGGATTTAAAGTCCCGACCTTCCGTTCTGGAAGCCTGCGCTCTACCGATTCGGCGACCACGTCCGGTGCGGATGGGTATATATATACATGTATGTATATATATACATGTATGTATATATACACATGTATGCATATATATATGCACACAAATATATATATATTATATATATATATATATATGCAGGCAGTCTGGTGTGATTAGTGTGGAAAGGAGACGAGTGGGGGCGCCACCGTTCCCACAGGAGAGATGCTGGAGGAGGAGGGTGTATAGTCCGATAGGTTTGAGTTTATTCCATTTTCTGAAACAGATAGATTGGATTGATCATTGTAATCCACTTTACTTTTGTTTGACTTACTTTTATTCTAAATGGCTTGCTTCGGAGATATTTGAAGTGAAAACATGCCAAATTAATTTTGGCAAGCACGTCAAAATTCTGACACCGTTTTGTTTCAGCAGAAACTGGTTCTATTAAATAGGCTAAAGCTAGGATTCCATATACGCATAATGCGTTATGCGTTACGCGTTATGCGTTATGCGAATGCCAGCATTCCATATACGTGTAATGCGTATTGCGTTATGCGTTATGCGTTATGCAGTGAAGTATATAAAAATATATAAAAAGTGTGTGTGACTCTGTGTCTGTGTGTGTGTCTCTATGTGTGTGTCTGTGTCTGCGTGTCTCTGTGTGTGTCTCTGTCTGTCAGACACACACACACAGACACACACACAGACACACACACACACACAGACACACACACACAGAATGGGACGGTCCAAACTTGGCTCAGTTTAGCTTGCTTAGAGGGATGTTAGGACCGTCCCAAATATGAAGACTGCTTCCTAACAGGTCCGCCGCATAAACCTACACGGCTGTCCGTAATTATCAGTCGCCTCCTCCAGCCTTATATCAATGGACAAATGCGACTGATGCTTTTCTGTTCGCAGACACAGAGACACAACACAGAGACACACACACAGAGACACACACACACAGAGACACACACACACAGAGACACACACAGAGACACACACACAGACACACACACACAGACACACACACAGAGACACACACACAGACACACACACACAGACACACACAGAGACACAGAGACACACACATACACACACACAGAAACACAGAAATGAGAAATATGAAGAATGGGACGGTGCAAACATGTAGGTTTATGCGGCGGACCTGTTAGGAAGCAGTCTTCATGAGAAATATGAAGAATGGGACGGTCCAAACATGGCTCAGTTTAGCTTGCTTTGAGGGATGTTAGGACCGTCCCAAATATGCACCACCTTGTCCCGGCTGTCCGTAATTATCAGTCGCCTCCTCCAGCCTTATATCAATGGACAAATGCGACTGATGCTTTTCTATTCGCAGCACCTTTACGCATTACGCATTACGCACCGATCGCTACATGGAGCGATCGGGATAATGAATTTCTGACGCATTCGCATTCGCATTACGCATTACGCGTATATGGAATGTAGCTCATAGGTTTCAAGGCGTTTTGATTTTTTGTCACATTCGCATTCGCATTCGCATTACGCATTACGCATTACGCGTATATGGAATGCAGCCTTTAGTATTCCCGTGTCTATGCAGCAAGAAATGTGTAATATGTACACCAGTATCTAAGTTGCATATGTAGAATGGTTGGTTGGTTGTTTTACATCCGAGCAACATCTAAGGTCATATCAGGACGGGGGATATGTAGAATCAAACCTAGGTATGTGTTTTGGTTTGTATAATTTGCTGCCTTCATTGGACTATGCAGCTTGATTGAAAGATGACATAATGTGTTTAACCTCCCGATTATTTATATTTGCATTTTTCTTGTACACCATATATATATATATATATTATATACATTTATAACAAAAAATGTATATATATATAATATTTGTGATGTATAACACATTATGCGAGTATAAAGGCGCGGAAGGGAATTAACCCCTTTTGATTATTATTATGTGCTAATTATTGTTAATATTACACTATATACTGTATTGAATCCTCCATGTCGCGACTGGTGGCGCCACCCGCGGCTGCGCCCGGTACCTGCCTACCGTAAATACATCACTCACGTCGGGGATTTATAATATATATAATATATATAATATATATATTATATATATATATATGTGTGCATGATGATAAATTCAATGCACTAATATTATTCCGGAAGATTGGATTATTATTAAAATCTTTAAAAGATTAACCCTGCTTTTTCATTGGCTGAAACTAAAGGTTCTTTGGGGGGATTTCTGTTGTTGGTAAATACCTGTATTCTCCTGGATACGTTCTTTTGTCAAATGTCAGTGGCGAAGCACTAGTCTTTCAGCCATTCATCAGTTCGGGACCTGAAATAATTGTGCAATACATTTGTATGGCCACCTACCGCAGGGCCTTTTCATATAGCAAATAAACTCTTGTGTTGGAACCTTTTCGTGTGGTAAATATTTATTCACCTGAATAGATCATCTTTCAGCGCAAGGGCACTGGGCGTCAAGTCGCCAACATTGGTAGTTATTTCACAGCTATTTGGTAATGTGTGCAACATAATATATATATATATATACATTTATATATATATCTACGTATATATATATATATATATATATATATATATCACCGAATATGTAATAATATGCGTGTTATATATGGGTGTGTATATATTACCCTATATACACACCCACCAGCACACACCTGCTGGTGGGTGTGTATTATAGGGTAATATATATATATATATTACCCTTATATATATTACATGTAATATATATATTTAATGTAATATTATTATATTATATATATTTAATATATATATATATATATATTATTTATATATATATTATATATATATATATAATATATATATATATATATATATATGTGTGTGTGTGTATCATCCCAGACCGGATGGCCGAATGAGTTGAGCGTCCGTCACCCGTTTTGGTAGATTGTGGGATTCGAACGCACAAGTTCGAACCTTGATCAAGTCAAACCAATAACGTAAGAATTTATATTTGTCGCTTCCTCGCCAGGCACTCAGCATTATTTAGTTAGGGAAAGGACTGGTTGGCTCTATCTGAGCATAATGTGACTGAGTAGGATATCAGGTCATGGTGCTGGTCTCCCAGTGGGGCATGGTCTCCCAGTGGGGCAGCACTATAAAGTTGTCATGAGTGCGCACTATCACAAGTCGGGACCTGTCCTGATATGACCTTAGATGTTGCGAGGACGTAAAACTCCAGCAACTATACAACCAACCATGTTCCGTGTCCAGTGCCAGACGGGATGGCCGAATGAGTTAGAGCATCCGTCTCCCGTGCTGGTAGATCCTGGGGTCGTGGGTTCGAGTCCCGGTCGAGTCAAACCAATGACTTTAAAATTGATACTTGTCGCTTCCTAGCCAGGTGCTCGGCATTATTAGGATAGGGAAAGGACTGGTGTGCTCAGTGTCAGGATACTGTGACTGAGTGGGATACCAGGTCATGGTGCCGGCGGCCTGGTTTCCCAGTGGGACAGCACTATAAAGTCGCCATGAGTGCGCACTGTCACAAGTCGGTACCCATCCTGATATGACCTTAGATGTTGCTAGGACGTAAAACAACAACAAACAAACAAACAACAATCCAGTGCCTATATTTCCAATGTCGTATACGTACACAATGTTAACCCCTATACCATCCGTTAACCCGGACAGTCGGCTAAAACGAACACCTTGCCAACCATTCCTTGCCCTATCCTAATAATGCCGAACGCTTGACACGAAAGCGACAAGTATCATTTCCTTATATAATCTTAAGTCATTGGTTTGACTCGACCAAGGTCCCACGATCTACCAAAACGGGAGACGGACGCTCAACTGATTCGGCCATCCCGTCTGGTGACCACGTTCGTTTGCGGGTAGAGTAAAACCTCTATGAATCGACCGACCATGGGACCGACTTTAAATAAATGGTCCATTTAGGGAGGTGGTCGGTTTAAGAGAGTTTTTTTTATTTATTTGGACAATGGTATTGTATGGGCGATTGTTTGAGCCCCAAATAAAGCGATCGATATAGCGGAGTGGTCGATCTGGGGAGGTGGTCGGTTAGAGAGGTTTTACTGTAGTTAAGATTCACCCATAAGCCTACCTATTAGTATTATGTAGCTGTCACACTACGACGACTAGGCCGACGACAGCCCAACGACTTGTCGTTTTGCTCTGTCGTTGGCTCTCGTCGGATGTCGCTATGCTGTCGTTCGGGTGTCGCCGCGACACCTCCGCGACACCTCCGCGACAACTCCAGTTTCTCCACTGTCGCCCGGTTGTCGTCGGGTTTTTGTGCATGTTGAAAAACCTCGACGACAGCCGGCGACAGACGCTGTCGTTCGGCTGTCGCTACGCTATCGCTACGCTGTCGCTACGGAGTCGCTACGGTGTCGTCTTGTCGCTAAGCTGTCGTTAAGTTAAACACAAGAATGGGACGGTCCAAACATGGCTCAGTTTAGCTTGCTTTGAGGGATGTTAGGACCGTCCCAAATATGAAAACTGCTTCCTAACAGGTCCGCCGCACTTGCTATCCGGACCGCACCTCGTCCACACCTCTCTCTATCACCTCTCCGCCGGCCGGACACCTCCTTGATATGTCTGAAAAGAGTTCCAGGAGGGGGTGCCTGCCGGCATTTTCACTTTCTACCCTTACTCTGTCCGTGTCTATGGCTCGCCGGTTGGTTACCATAGGGCAGATAGGCACGGGCCTTTGACTCAACTCTCCTCATTTCTCTTTCCTAGATCTGCCCACTCGATTTCTCCCAGGCTCACTTCTTCCCCTAACCAGGGTTGTTGTGTTCTTGGGGGGGGCTCTTGACCTTTTTTCCTTTTCTCTGACTGGTTCTTGTTGCTGGAACGACCGCTGCTACCACCTTTGCCCGCCTTCCTCACACCCCTGCTGACCGGATACAAGTGCTCCCCTACAGACACCATACAGATCACTACAAACAGACGGCACGGAGAGATCCGCTGCCACCCGACGCCCCGTCGTCACCACGTCTTGAAGGATGTCCCCAGCCTTCACAACACTTCCTCTGAGACCACTTCACCGCAGAAGACATGTCTTAACCAAAGACTGGGCCGATTTATCGGAGCCTCTCTACAAATGTTGCAGTCCTGCAACCGGTAACCGTCGTAAGGTTACGAACACCCCATACAATACAATACAGGTCCGCCGCATAGTCTAATACACATGTTTGTACCGTCCCATTTCTTCATATATCATATGAAGACTACTTCCTACCCGGAATATACTCCTTCCTCTGTTCATACGACCGTGTGCCCTGCATGGGCCTCGGGTCTTCTGGTCTGGTTCGTTTTGGTTTTATTAGTCACAACATACCTTCTTCTTTCACA
Source organism: Branchipolynoe longqiensis (assembly GCA_030323885.1). NCBI lineage: Eukaryota > Metazoa > Annelida > Polychaeta > Phyllodocida > Polynoidae > Branchipolynoe > Branchipolynoe longqiensis. The sequence goes on from CM059186.1 coordinate 157,009,023, forward strand.
CTACCCTTTGCCTGCACAGGCCTCGGGTCTCCTTGTCTGGTTCATTTTAGTCTACTGACTGCTTCCTAACAGGTCCGCGCTTTCACGTTGGTAGGCGCACATGTTTGCACCGTCCTACTTCTTGTTGCTCTTTTCCAGACATCGATAACAAAAGCAATTCACTGGCACTATCGATGTTAGGACCGTCCTAAACCCATGTTTGTACCGTCCTACTCTGGATTACACACAAACATTCACGCTGTTATCTGACATAGATTGCTATTGTTGCAATATCGTTTTATTAGTCAGAATACACACTTCTTGCTGTTGATACACAAATTTACTTACTCCCTATTAATGTTGCAGTTCTGCAACCAGTAACCGTCGGAAGGTTACAAACACCCCCAAAGCAAGCCTAACAGGTCCGCCGCATATCCCTACATGTTTGCACCGTCCCATTCTTCATATTTTTCATGAAGACTGCTTCCTAACAGGTCCGCCGCATAAACCTACATGTTTGCACCGTCCCATTCTTCATATTTCTCATGGAAACTGCTTCGTGTGTGTCTGTGTGTGTGTAGTGGTGTGTCTGTGTGTGTGTGTGTCTGTGTGTGTATCTGTCTGTGCGTGTGTCTGTGTGTGTCTCTTTGTCTGTGTGTGTGTGTCTCTGTATGTGTCTGTGTGTGTCTCTGTGTTGTGTCTGTGTGTCTGTGTCTGTGTGTGTGTGTCTGTGTGTGTGTGTCTCTGATGTGTCTGTGTCTCTGTGTGTGCGATAAACCACACACACTCACCCATTTCTTCATATATCATATGGAGACTGCTTCCTCACAGGTCCGCCGCATAGTCCCATTTCTTCATATATCATATGGAGACTGCTTCCTCACAGGTCCGCCGCATAGTCTAACACGCATGTTTGTAACAGGTCCACCGCATAAACCAACATGTTTGAACCGTCCTATTCTGTCGCGGCGCTGTCGCGGCGCTGTCGCGGCGCTGTCGCGGTGCTGTCGCGGCGCTGTCGCGGCGCTGTCGCGGCGCTGTCGCGGCGCTGTCGCGGCGCTGTCGCGGCGCTGTCGCGGCGCTTGGCCCGAATTTGCATATGTCGTCGGGTTTTCACCAAATCCAAGTCGCTGGGCTGTCGTCGCCGCTTGTCGTCGTAGTGTGACAGCTACATTACACAGCGTCATTGTGGAGTAACCAATTAACCAATAGCTTCACAAGCCTCGCCTTCAATTATGCGTTGCTAAGGTTGATTAAATAACACACAGCATGGCAATAAATGGAAGCTCTCGTGAATGTAATCCAAATAAGGTGAACTTGATTTGATTTTTTTAAATTATTTAAAGACAACAAAGAGAATTAAATGCAATAAAAATTCAGTCTGAACTGATCGCTGGTTTTATTCACTGTTGGCCCCCTCCCCCCCCACTCTCCCCCCCCCCCCCCCCCCCCCCCCCCCCCGCCCCGTCGTCACGCCTGATTAGATTCCACGGTAGGTAGCCAGGGTTGGCCGTGAACATTCTGCTGGAGCCCTGATGGACCAGTTTAGTTGAACATTGGAGGGAGGGGTGTTTTGTGCTTCTCCACTGACGCATCCCCCCCCCCCTTCTCCCCCTCCTCTCCACAACCCCCTCCTCTCCACAACCCTCACATCCCCTTCCCCTCCCCTCCTCTTCTCCCTCCACCCCTCCTTTCCATCCCCCCGCCCCCACTCTAGCTACCATTCTCCTCTCCCTCCCCTCTCTCCTACCCCTCCTATTCCCTCCTCCCCTCACACCCTGTCCTCTCTCCCCTCCCTCCCCCATCCCCCTCCCCCTCCCCTCTCCCCCGCCCTTCCCCCCATCCCTCCCCTTATCCCCTCACCCCATCCCATTCCCCCACCTTGGGCCACCGGTTACCCCCCCCCCCCCATCGCCACTCAACCACAACAGTCACGCAGCCATAGAGAGGCAGAGAGAGTGTGTGTGTCTGGTAAGTGTGAGTGTGTGTGAGTGTGTGTGGAGTGTTAGTGTGTGTGTGACTGAGTGTGTGAGTGTGTGTGTGAGTGCGAGTGTGTGAGTGTGTGTGAGTGGCAGTATGTGAATGAATGTGCCAGTGTGTGAGTGAGTGTGTGGAATGTCAGTGTGTGGGTCCATGATCGTGTCAGTGTGGGTGTGTCAGTGAGTGTCAGTATGTTAGTGAGTGTGTGAGTGTGAGTGAGTGTGTGGAGTGTATGTCCGTATGTGTGTGAGTATGAGTGTGTCTGTATGTGTGCGTGTGTGTATGTCTGTATGTGTGTGTGTGTGTGTGTGTGTGTGTGGAGTCCGCCGAGGGCCACTTGATGACGTCACAGCAGACCGTTAGCGGACGTCTGCTTCTTCCCCTGCGGTCCAGCTGTTAGCAACAACGCTATGCACCGGGAACCCCCCACCGCCACCCCCACCGCCACTCCACCCCATCCCCACTCCACCCCCACCCCCACCCCACCCACTCGCGCCCTCTACCTATTTTAATACACAAATATTTTGTGCCGAAACATTTAACTAATTTCACATACACACACCATCTACCCGTCTATAATTAGCACATAAATTGGCATACTCTTACTAGGCTTAGTCTTACACTCCTTTCTAATTCTTTCTAATTCCTAAAAGTAGTAATAAATAACAAACAAAATCCCAGTTAGTAGCAAAGTCCGGCGCACACGTTTAGGGGTTGTGGGTTTAATTTCGGCAGAGTGTTCCGTCGAATGTCTGCGAGGATGTGCCCGACTGGACAGATGGGAACGGGGGTTGGTAGTTAATGGTGCCGGCACTGACACCATTTAATGACGTCATAATGTGATGGCGGGAAGGGAAGCCATACACGGAGAACCAGCGAGGTCAGCCATGATTAATTAATAAAGGCGCGCACTCAGCAGTGATTGTGCATTGTGTATTATGCATTGACGGGCATGTTGCTTCATTTCGGAGACAGAGGGTTATATTATTAGGATATTGTGCTGGGGAAACACTCAGATTAGGCTGTGTTAAATAATAGGGAGGAACATGTTAGCTGTGGTGTTCTCCGTGGGGAGTGGTTAGAGTGTCTGACTTTTTTCTAGGTCGGACTCCTAATCTGGAGGTCAGTGGTTCGATTCCCCATGCCCCCACCTCTGCCAATTTGGATTTCCACTGCTGTGTAGAACTTACAGCGTCATCAAAGGCCAGTTGCTCTCATACCTATGTCTATGTGGTGTGGGAGGTTAAAAATCCCTTGGGTCGGTAAAAGTGTAGGCTTGGGCTTTCTATCGACAAACTGTCTAATGGTGAGAACAAGTCTATTCAGACTTACCCATGATTGGCAGTATAAATCTTCCAAGAGAGATCTGTGTGTATGCATGTACATATGTATTTATGCATTGTGCATGTGTTATGTATGTATGTATGTATGCGCGTATATGTACGTATGTATGTATCATCAGGAGTGGGATATGAGGAGAGGAAGAAGGAGGAGTGGGACAGGAGGAGTGGGGCAGAAGTGGGACAGGAGGAGTGGGGCAGGCGTGGGACAGGAGTAGTGGGCCGGAGGAGTGCGACAGGAGGAGAGGGAGAAGGAGGAGTGGGACAAGAGGAGTGAAGCAGGAGTGGGGCAGGAGGAGTGGGACAGGAGTGGGACAGGGGCAGTGGGCAGGAGGAGTGGGACAGGAGGAGTGGGACAGGAGTTGGACAGGAGGAGTGGGCAGGAGTAGTGGGACAGAAGGAGAGGGAGAATGAGGAATGGGACAGGAGGAGTGGGACAGGAGGAGAGGGAGAAGGAGTGGGACAGGAGGAGTGGGACAGGAGGAGTGGGACAGGAGAGGGGCAGGAGTAGTGGGTAAGAGGAGTGGGACAGGAGGAGTGAGACAGGAGTGGGGCAGGAGGAGTGGGGCAGGATTTGGACAGGAGGAGTGTGGAAGGAGTGAGACAGGAGGAGAGGGAGAATGGGGAGTGGGGCAGGAGGAGTGGGACAGTAGGAGTTGGACAGGATGAGAGGCAAACGGAGGAGTGGGACAGGAGTGGGGAAGGAGTGGGACAGAAAGAATGGGACAAGAGGAGTGGAACAGGAGGAGTGGGACAAGACTGTGGCAGGGGGAGTGGGACAGAAGGAGTGAGACAGGAGTGGGACAGGAGGAGTGCGACAGGAAGAATGAGCCAGATATGGAGTTGGTTTCAGATTGTGTGAGGACAGTAGAGTCCTTTATGTCAACATCACCGCTTCTCACTTCCCCTTCTTTAATCTTTTATCATTATTGTTTTTATTATTAATTATACAACTAATATATTCATGAAATTTAAATAACAATCCCGACGCATGGTGCGCAATGGATAATCAAGCGGACCGTGTCTGAATGCGTGCGTCTGTTGTCTTTGCGCCGGGATCCCATCCGCCTGACTCCCGCCCGGGTG